>SJYC01130418.1:0-20418 GCA_006408675.1 Madoqua kirkii | reverse complement strand
AACATGGAAGGACTTAGAGAATATTATACTTAAGTGAAGCAAGTTAGAGAAAGACAAATATTATACGACATCACTTACATGTGGAATTTAAAAATAATACAAATGAATCTATATTCAGAACGGAAACAGTCACAATTTATGGTTATCAAAGGGGAATATGGAGGAAGGAGAGGGTGTAACTCAGTGGTAGAGAGCATGCTTAGCACCCAGAGGCCCTGGGTTCAACTGCCAGCACCTCCAGGTTTGATCAATAAAAATAATAATAACTTTGGGACTTTCCCGGTGGTCCAGTAGTTAAGACTCCGTGCTTCTAATGAAGGGGTCACAGGTTCAATCCCTGATCAGAGAACTAAGATCCTGCATGCCACACAGCACAACCAAGGGGGGAAAAAAAAAGCAAAGTGGAAAGTGGGGTGGGCAGGTGAAATAGGGAGTATGAAATTAACATACAACTACTATCAGTTCAGTTCATTTGCTCAGTCGTGTCCAATTCTTTGCGACTCTATGGACTGCAGCATGCCAGGCTTTCCTATCCATCACCAACTCCTGGAGCTTGCTCAAACTCATGTCCTTTGAGTCAGTGATGCCATCCAACCATCTCATCCTCTGTCATCCTGTTCTCCCACCTTCAATCTTTCCTGGCATCAGGGTCTTTTCCAATGAGTCAGTTCTTTGCATCAGATGGACAAAGCATTAGAGTTTCAGCTTCAGCATCAGTCCTTCCAATGAATATTCAGGATGGACTGGTTGGATCTCCTTGCAGTCCAAGGGACTCTCAAGAGTCTTCTCCAACACCACAGTTCAAAAGCATCAATTCTTTGGTGCTCGGCTCTCTTTATAGTCCAACTCTCACATCCACACATGACTACTGGAAAAACCATAGCTTTGACTAGATGGACCTTTGTTGGCAAAGTAATGTCTCTGCTTTTTAATATGCTCTCTAGGTTGGTCATAGCTCTTCTTCTAAGGAGAAAGCATCTTTTAATTTCATCGCTGTAGTCACCATCTGCAGTGATTTGGGAGCCCAAGAAAATAAAGTCTCTCACTGTTTCAATTATTTCCCCATCTATTTGCCATGAAGTGATGGGAACAGTGTCATGATCTTAATTTTCTATATGTTGAGTTTTAAGCCAACTTTTTCACTCTCTTCTTTCACTTTCATCAAGAGGCTCTTTAGTTCTTCGCTTTCTGCCATAAGTGTGGTGTCATATGCATATCTGAGGTTATTGATATTTCTCCCTTCAATCTCGATTCCAGCTTGTGCTTCTTCCAGTCCAGCATTTCTCATGATGTACTCTGCATGTAAGTTAAATAAGCAGGGTGACAATATACAGCCTGACGTACTCCTTTTCCTATTTGGAACCAGTCTGTTGTTCTATGTCCAGTTCTAACTGTTGCCTCTTGACCTGCATACAGATTTCTCAGGAGGCAGGTGGTCTGATATTCCCATCTCCAGAAGAATTTTCCACAGTTTGCTGTGATCTACATAGTCAAAGGCTTTGGCATAGTCAATAAAGCAGAAGTAGATGTTTTTCTGAAACTCTCTTGTTTTTTTGATGATCCAACGGATGTTGGGAATTTGATCTCTGGTTCCTCTGCCTTTTCTAAACCAGCTTGAACATCTGGAAGTTCATGGTTCATGTATTGTTGAAGCCTGGCTTGGAGAATTTTGAGCATTACTTTGCTAGCATGTGAAATGAGTGTAGTTGTGCAGTAGTTTGAGCATTCTTTGGCACTGCCCTTCTTTGGGAATGGAATGAAAACTGATCTTTTCCTGTCCTGTGGCCATGGCTGAATTTTCCAAATTTTCTGGCATGTTGAGTGCAGCACTTTCACAGCATCAGCTTTTAAGGTTTGAAATAGCTCAACTGGAATTCCATCACCTCCACTAGCTTTGCTCGTAGTGATGCTTCCTAAGACCCACTTGACTTCACATTCCAGGATGTCTGGCTCTAGTCCACTGATTACACCAATGTGGTTATCTGGGTCATGAAGATCTTTTTTGTATAGTTCTTCTGTGTATTCTTCCCACCTCTTTTTAATATCTTCTGCTTCTGTTGGGTCCATACCATTTCTATCCTTTAATGTGCCCATCTTTGCATGAAATGTTTCCTTGGTATCTCTAATTTTCCTGAAGAGATATCTAGTCTTTCTCATTCTATTATTTTCCTCTATTTGTGCTGATCACTGAGGAAGGCTTTCTTATCTCTCTCTGCTATTCTTTGGAACTTTTCATTCAAATGGGTATATCTTTCCTTTTCTCCTGTGCCTCTAGCTAAAGGCAAAGGACAACTACTATACATAAAATATATAAGCAACAAGGACTTACTGTATAGCATGGGTAATTATATTCAATATCTTGTAATAACCTTTAATGGAAAATAATCTGAAAAATATAAATATATAACTGAGTCACCTTGCTGTACACCTGAACACAATATTGTAAATCAGCTATGCTAAGTGGCTTCAGCCATGTCTGGCCCTTTGCAACCCTATAGACTGCATCCCACCAGGGTCCTCTGTCCTTGGGATTCTCCAAGCAAGAATACTAGAGTGGGTTGCCATGCCCTCCTCCAGTTGATCTTCCCAACCTAAGGATCTATAAATCAACTGTACTTCAATTTTTAGAAGGCAATGTATACATACCATAGAATATTATTCAATCATACAAAAGAAAGGAATTCTGATCTTTGTTATAACATGGATGAATCTTGAAGACATCATGCTAAATGAAATAAGCCAGATACAAAAAGAACAAATATCGTATGATTCCACTTATGTAAGGTACTGAGAGTAATTAAATTTGCAGAAACAAAAAGTAAACTAGGCATTATCAGGAGCTGGGAAAGTGGAGAATACGCAGTCGTTTAACGGGTAGAGAGTTTCATTTTGGCATGATGAAGTGGTCTGAAGATGATGGTGATGGTTGTGCAATAATAATGTGAAGGTACTTAATGCCACTGAACTACACACTTAAAATGGTCAGAATGGTGGCCCTTAAGGATATGCTAAGTCAAATGTCAAAAACAAGTACCATGTGATTTCACTTACATGTGGAATCTAATAAACAAATGAAAAAACAAAACAAAATCAAACTGATAGATACAGAGAACAGACTGGTGGTTGTCGGAGGGAAAAGGGGGTTTGGGGTTAGGCAAAATGGATCAAGGGGGTCAAGAGATACAGACTTCCAGTTATATAATAAATAAGTCAAAGGGATGTATGTAATGCATAGCATGGGAACCACTGTCAATAATATTGTTTTGCAAATCTGAAAGTTGCTAAGAAAGTAAATTTTAAAGAAAAAATTTTTTTCTTGTAATTTTTCTCACAAGAAAAAAACAATTGTAACTTTGTATGATGAAAGATGGTAATTAGACTTATTGTGAACATTTTGCAATGTATGCAAATGTTGAATTGTACATCCGAAACTTACATAACATTGTATGCCAGTTATACTTCAATTAAAAAGAAAAATCCAACTTTAGAAATTTGTTATTAAACTTAAAAAAAAAAAGAAATAATAGTATTCCTCATTATAGATACCTACACATACCAATTCCCATAAGATAAATATATCAGAGAAAAAGAAAAAAATGTGGACTTCTCTGATGGTCCACTGGCTAAGACTCTGTGCTCCCAATGCAGGGGACAGGGTCTGATCTCTGGTCAGGGAACTAGATCCCACATGCCACAACTAAGAGTTTTCATGCCACAGCTAAAGATCGCCACATGCTGCAACTAGCCAAATATATAGATTTTTTTAAAGAAAGAAAATAGACTTTCTTCATTTAAAAGAAAAAGAAAAACATGGTTAAAATGTTATGTTTTATGTTATGTATCTTTGACCATGATTTTTTAGAAAGGAAGTTAAATATATTTGCTTTTCACTGCCTCCAGG
The DNA here is from genome assembly GCA_006408675.1 of Madoqua kirkii. Lineage (NCBI taxonomy): Eukaryota > Metazoa > Chordata > Mammalia > Artiodactyla > Bovidae > Madoqua > Madoqua kirkii. The sequence continues at coordinate 16,517 of SJYC01130418.1, read as the reverse complement.
TCCTTTTCTAAAGGAAGGCTTCTGGGTGCCATGGTTGCTAAGTGAAGCAACGATTAGTGACTTAATTACCCAGTGATGCGCTGGTAAATGTTTAACAATGGGCTCTCCAACAAGAACAGAAAATACTCCGTGCAAATATTAGTACACTAGTATAAATTTTACTGATGTAAAGGATAATGAGTCATCCAATTTTTTACTGCTATTAACAATAAAACATACAATATTCTAAGTTCCACACAGCAATTGATTTTCATGGAATTTCACTGACTTGCAGAACTCCTGTGTCTGCAGCCAACAATAGTGACAACTGATAAACAAGTACCGTCCTACCGAAAATGTTGACTGATATTTTCATGTATTTTAATAAGACACAAGTGAAATGAGGTAATGATGTAAGCAATTTTTCAGAGGAATCAGATGAGGGTTTTTGAATACTGGAAAAATATTTCCTCAATTTTTTGTGTTATTCAGAATGTAACGGCCACATGCACAACATGGTTTTAAGCTGAATCTGTATTAGTATTGTCTCCGCCATATTACTGCATCTAGGCAATCAATAAAACAGTGTTTTTAAGCCTCAATTTATAGCCTTTGCCAATTGGCATAGTGTAAATATTTCCACTGTGGCGATTTCAATCTACCAATGTGAAGCCACTTGAAGGCAGAGTCAGGGAGGGGTCACAGGAGTCCGACGTGACTGAGTGACTGACACTTGCGCTTCACTTTCCTGCAGTGACAACCGCTGCGTAGTATTTTCACAACAGACGTAGAGTGATAGATGTATAGGCAGTAAATATGCTAAAAGTATTAGAACATGATGAGCTTTTAGTACTATGTGTTTGAAATATAATGTATTTAGTTGTGTGTGCATGCGTGCTAAGTTGCTTAAGTTGTGTCCAACTCTTTTTGACTCCATAGGCGGTAGCCCGCCAGGCTCCTCTGTCCATGGGTTTCTCCAGGCAAGAATACTGGAGTGGGTTGCCATGCCCTCCTCCAGGAGGATCCCAGGGATGGCTGCCCTTTAAATGGGGTTTTATTATTGCGAGAAGATAGCACAGAAGGAACCAGAGGAAAACGTTAGTGAGCCTGAGGGAAGGTCCTTGACCCCACTGGCCACACACTCGACGTCTTTGAGCTGATCTCACCCCACCCTGGTGTCCAAACAGAAGTCTCTATGAACTGCTCGGCCACAGCGGACTCGAGGGAAGCCTGGGGACTGAGGTGCAGGGAGACCAGCTCTCCCAGCTCTCCCACTGCTGTCGGCCTGCCCTGCTGCCGCTTCTGCCTTTCCACGCAAGCACTCTGCATAGCTGCCACCTTCTCGCAGAGCTGCAGGTGGAAAGAGAGATGCAACGCCTCGGCCTCCTAGCTCTAGGCCTGTCTGAACGTTTTTCTGCACCCCACCCCCCACCCCCTGCCCTGGATTCAGCCTAGGAAAAGTCTACCCAGCAGTTCATCCACGCTTTCTTTTCCTACTTCCCCCTCCTTAAAAAACCTCAACAACAGACTCTCCAGGCGGGGGGAAAATGTGCAGGTTTGGGTATTTGCCAACTTCTGTGCTAAAGACACTTCTGCCATGGCTGATTTCAAGCTACTGGACATGAAGCTGAGAAGAAAGGTCTACAGTCAGTTATCAGGAACAGGTGCAGGCATACCCTTGAATGTTGAGGCCACTGGTTATTGATGGTCAAAGCCGAACTTCCAGAATTTAAAGTCCTTCTGTCTTAAAAATCCAGCTCTTGACAACAGAAGCCTTTGCTTTCAAGACTTTTGTCCTTGTGGTGCATCTATTTTACCTATTTTAGAATTCAGAGCTAAGACTTTGTCTCTCTGTCAACTCTCTCCTGATACTAATGTGAAACTCCTACCCCATGTCCCCAGAAAGGCAGTGGGTATAAGAAAACATGGAGAAAAACAGACCTTAGGACTTCGCTGATGGTCCTATGGCTAAGACTCTGCCCTCCCAATGAAGAGGGCCTGGGTTCCATCCCTGGTCAGGAAACAAGATCCCACACGCTGCAACTAAGGGATTACATGCCACAACTAAGATATGGTGCAGCCAAATAAATAAATAAATACAAAAAAAAATTACTATCTCAAAACATTATCCATCATCCACTTACAACTTTTTTTTAGAATTTAAAATAGCAACAACACTGCCAGTAGAGGCTACACTAACAAATCTCTAGCAAACGTGGGATGAAATTAAAGGAGAGGCCAGGTACTAGGAATCTCCCATGAATGAAGGAGGGAAGGATGGACGGAGAGGGTGAGGGTGAAAAGAGAGAGAATAGATACAGAAGAAGGAAGGGGAAGTAGAGGGACAAGAGAAAGAAGAAAATTGCTATGTGCTAAGACATTACTTTGCCGACTAAGGTCCGTCTAATCAAGGCTATGGTTTTTCCTGTGGTCATGTATGGATGTGAGAGTTGGACTGTGAAGAAGGCTGAACACCGAAGAATTGATGCTTTTGAAGTGTGGTGTTGGAGAAGACTCTTGAGAGTCCCTTGGACTGCAAGGAGATCCAACCAGTCCATTCTGAAGGAGATCAACCCTGGGATTTCTTTGGAAGGAATGATGCTAAAGCTGGAACTCCAGTACTTTGGCCACCTCATGCGAAGAGTTGACTCACTGGAAAAGACTCTGATGCTGGGAGGGATTGGGGGCAGGAGGAGAAGGGGACAACCGAGGATGAGATGGTTGGATGGCATCACGGACGTGAGTCTGAGTGAACTCCGAGAGATGGTAATGAACAGGGAGGCCTGGCGTGCTGTGATTCATGGGGTCGCAAAGAGTCGGACACGACTGAGCGACTGAACTGAGCTGAACTGAAGAGTTACCCAAAATGTGATATATTTTGTTCACACTTAACAAATTAAAGGTTTCAGCACAGGCACTTGCTAGGTACACCTGTATGCCTAACCTTATTTACAGCTGTCATAAGACTAGACTGGAGTTCATGAAGAAGGCGAGGCGCTGGTCACCGAGGGGCCCTCCCTAGCCTCCCCCCACCCCCAGGGCCCATGGCCACTGCAGGGGAGCTGAGCCACCATCAAGCCAAAGCTCAGTTTTTGTTCCTAGTGCCTTCCCTCTTTCCTGTCCCTCGTGAGACTGGAAGGCAGAGTTCCATATCCCACCCCCAATTTAAAGCCTGGTAGGAGACCCCAGCAGTGAGAGAGCTGGGCTGTGGAAACTCTGGACCTTTGACACCTGGCCCTGAGATGTCTAAGACCCCATCTGGAGAATGAAAAGTAAGAGAATCTAAGACTCCACCTGGAAAATGAAAAGTAAGAGAATCTTAAATATCAGGACTATCTTCTGATCACTTGCAAACTGTCTCCTTTCCTGCCCCTCTCACTCTGACACACAGAGGGCTGTCTGAGGTACCTCGAAGTGCCTTTGACTTTAAACAGTGAAAAATAATTAAAAGTGAGAAGTGACAAAGACAGCAGGTTCCAATTAGCCTAACTGCCGATTCCTTCTGGAACCTGGGGAAAGCATGGGGGCAAGCCCAGGGACATCTCTGTCTACCAGCTGTGTAACTTCACAAAAGTTGCTTGGCCTTTCTTAGCTGTGGTTTCCCCATAGGTAAGTGGAAATGATGCTTACACTATGAGGTCAACGTAAGGAGTAAGTGGGGCTTCAACAGTGGTGGTAAAGGATCCACCGGCCAATACAGGAGACTCGTGTTCCCTCCCTGGGTTGGGAAGATCCCTTGGAAAAGGAAATAGTAACCCACTCCAGTACTCTTGCCTGGAGAATCTTAAGGACAGAGGAGCCTGGAGGGCTACTGTCCTCGGGATCCTCACAAAGAGTGGGACAGGCCTTAGCAACTAAACAACACCAAGAGTAAGTGACAGTTTACATGAAAGAGTGATTTGCAAATCAATGGGTTTTGTTTGAGCTTTTTACTTTTTATTGTTTCCCCTTTCTAGTGCCCCCTATTCTAGTCCTCTCTCTACAAATAGTCACTGTTAGCAATATAATGTATATGCCTCCAGGCTTCTCATTAAGGAGTTGCCTCTAGGAAAGATATCTCTGTGTGTGTTTTAACAGAAGAGACCCATCCACTGTTTCATTGAACAATGTGGCTTAGACAACTTTCTATGTCAGTACAATTAGGTCTACCTCATTTTAGAATGTAGCAGCATCATCTTCTATAAAAGCGGTACACATTTATTAAATAACTGTTTTTATGAGTATTTCTTGTTGTTTCGAATTTTTCCACTGTTATAAATAACACTGCAGTGAAGGAGTACTTGCTTCCTTCAGCACATGGTTTAAGTTTCTCCCTGGGGTAGTGATTAACAGTAGAACTTCAGGGTAGTGGGTTATACAAAGTGATCTCTTTTTTAAAGACTAAGTTTCATTTATTGCTGTTCAATTTCAGAGTGACTTCTTAAGTGGCTTACTCACACCCATATTCCCTCCAGCTGAGCTAGTGTACTCAATGAATTTGAATTTCCTCTGTTAAAGTGAGTCTGAGCACCAGTGTATATAAATCTTGATCATTTTTACTATTTATTCTGTGAATTACTGGTTTATACCCTTGGCCCATTTTTTCAATTAGATCTTATTTTTCTTTAGATGATGTGTTGATTGTAATCCTTAGTTTTGTGTGTTTGTTGTTGCTTGTCAAAACTAAAGCTCTATACAGACCAGTGTTACCCTTATTCAATGCTAATTTCCTTAAAGACGAGAGGTATTTTATCTTTTAACCACAGCATCGGCAGACAGCCTCCCCCAGAACCACTCTCCATGAATGCTGGAGGACTGAAGTGTCTCTAGAGGTTGGACACCCATGCCTCCTGAGGACTGTACCTTTTTTCTTTTTCGTATCGATGCATTTATTTACACGGCTGCGCCTGGTCTTAGCTGTGGCACACAGGAACTTTGATCTTCGTTGGGGCACGTGGGGTCTAGTACCCTGACCAGAGATCAACAGATCAAACTTGGGCCATCTGGATTCAAAGCTCAGAGTCTTAGCCACTGGACCACCAGGGAATTCCCTGGAACTTTTTAAAAATGACCTGTTTTATCACATCATGACTGACTGCTCATTAGAAGGATGGGGCTATGTATGAATTCTAGAGAGCAAGCCAAAGGTAACTACTGGCGGGTCAGTGTTTATCCTGTGCTGTAGATACTACTTGACAGATCACAGGATAAAACGAAAGCCAGTGTTTATAGGACACTTACCATACGTGCTGGGCTTCCCTGGTGGCTCAGACAGTAGAGAATCCTGTTATGCAAGAGACCCATGTTCAATCCCTGGATCAGGAAGATCCCCTGGAGAAGGGAATAGCAACCCACTGCAGTATTCCTGCCTGGGAAGTCCCACAGACAGAGGAACCTGGCAGAATACAGGCCATGGAGTCGCAAAGAGTCAACACACCTGAGCAACTAACACTTTTTCGCACTTACTGTATGTGTCAGGTGGAGACAGGTAAGTTTTATAGCCCATTCTCATTTAATCCTCGCAGGCGCATGATGAGGTAGGTTTATGCATCAACCTTTTGTGAGTTTGATTAGTAGGATCGGTCTCCCAAAACCTGATTTGCCCTTGGGGATCTGATGATGCTGAGTATCTGAACTTGCAAAGCTAAGAATGGGGAACGTGGTGACTCTGCCAACATACAGTCACCCTGAGGGTGCCAGGCTGAAACAGATGGCTGGACTCTCTCTTAAATTTCTTGATTGCCAAAGAGATCATTTGTTCCAGCCCTTGGTTGACCCGGGGAACTAATCAAAGTCGTGCTTTCCTTGCAAGATGCGAGGTTCCAAATACGCAAAACCCAAACTGCAGGAGAGAAGTGAGTGATAGGAGGAGTTCAAACAGCCAGTCCCTGCAGAAACTCAAACTAAACTCAAACTGTTTCAATCTAGAAGTTTTACTTTCATGCTTGCCTTTCATAAATAGAAACAAAGATGCCTTCCACTAGATACAGTCGACAGATCTCAAGCGTTAGATAGGGAATGCACTGGCAAGGATCCTAACTTCCCAGGAAAGAAGAGAAACCCCCATTCCCCACCCCCGCCCCAAACACACACACACACACACACACACACACACACACACACAGAGTCATCGATGGAAGATTTGAAGCCTGAACCATTGATACTATACTACTACAAAATGTAAATCTCCAAAAGAGAATAGTCATTCTGACATGATCCAGCTTTCAGCCTCACTGCAGACTGAGCTGATGAGTCCTGAGCTGATGACACACACACACACACACACACACACACAGAGTCATCGATGGAAGATTTGAAGCCTGAACCATTGATACTATACTACTACAAAATGTAAATCTCCAAAAGAGAATAGTCATTCTGACATGATCCAGCTTTCAGCCTCACTGCAGACTGAGCTGATGAGTCCTGAGCTGATGGCCCGTGGCATGTGGATCACCCATCCGCTGCCCTCACATAATCTAAATCAGCAGGCACAGGAGGGGCTGGCGTACTGTTACTGCACTAAGAAGAGAGTGGCTGCTGAAGTGAGTCTGGCTTGGTAATTAGACACTTTATTGTAGCTCTCAACAGTAAAGTGAGGCCCAGCAACTTTCTTTGACAGTAAAGTATTCCTTCTTTCTACCAGACATCGATACTGATCTAAGAGGTCTATGCTTACAGCAACGAAAGCATAAAATATGGAGACTGAAGATAAAACTCATCAACAGTACACACTAATGATTTGAAGGACAATGCAACCATCTCCAAATAAATTTTTAGGGATGGATTAATGGAGACCCCCATTACATCGACATGGGTGTATTTCTAAACTATTAAATGTATCTATACTTATTATATTTCATTTATACATATTTAGCACATATATTTCCTAAAGGCTCCTTTCCCTTCTAATCCATATCTTCTTGAAATTCATGATGATACAGTATCGTGGTGTCCTCATTCACTCAACTCTCCCCTTTATCCTCAGTTAGATAAGATTGTAAACAATGAGCCTGGTGTTTGTGGTTTTTCAGCTTAAGGATGTGGATGTGGGGAGGTGTACAAAAGGCCATCTATTTGTAAGACTGCCTGCACACACAGGGGCAGAATCCTTCTAACCACCATTCCAACTGTCTCTTTCAATCAAACCAAGCGTGGTGATCTGTCCGTGCCCCAGTGTGATCAGAACATCTAATCCTTCCAAATCTCCATGGCCATGTAGACAGAAAACATCGATCAATCCAAGCAAAAGCTACAGCCAGAACAATTCTTGGGATGTCCCTATTGCAATTATTTTAGAAGCCGTTTCAGAAGGATGGCGATGACAAACTGAATGGAAGTTTGCAGACCAATGAAAATAATTTATAGGAAGAAAATGGTTTTTAATTTTACATTTTTCAGTTTTTTTTTTTTTTTTTTTTTTCTGTTTACTAAAGTTTGCTTTCCTAGTAGCTTGGATAGGCTTCCCTGGTGGCTCAGATGGTAAAGACTCTGCGTGCAGCTCAGGATACCCAGGTTCAATCCCTGGGTCCGGAAGCTCCCCTGGAGAAGGAAAGGGCAACCTACTCTAGTATTCTTGCCTGGAAAATCCCAAGGACAGAGGAGCCTGGCAGGCTACAGTCCATGGGAGTCACAAAGAGTTAGACACAATTGAGCAACTAACACATGCATACAAACAAAGTTATACTGCTCATTGCAGAAAACGCAGCAAAGCACAAAGAAAAAAGAAAAGGAAAGAATCACAAATAATCTCCTCCTACCTGGCTGTGACAGCTTTTCAACCTAAAGTTACATAAATCTGGAGCCAAATGAATCTTCTAGGATCAAGAAATGTCCTTAAGTGTTCTGGTGTCTGCCCTTCATTTCAAGGGTTCCTTATCCACAGTCCCAGAGCCCTTGTTGATCCTTCCTGTGTCAGCCTTAGTCTTGGGCAGAACTGGAAGCCCCTATAAAGTGAATGTCCAGGGTCCCCAAGGAAGCGTGTGTCCAGACATAACTGTTTCAATCCACTCCCTACAAGCAAAACTCAGGAAATAGCACTTGTCATTTCACAGTGAAATTTGGCTAAGGACAAATACCCATTGCCTTAAATTCGTTCACACTAAAATGTAAATGAGGTCTGTTTGATGTTTCTGCAAGGGGAAAGTGGGGGAAAGCCCATAACTCTAGGCATCTGAGTTAGGAAGCAGGATGCCACGAAAGACAGTCCTCATTCAGGAACAGGCCTAATATCAGGCAGCCCTTCTTGTTAGTGACTTCAAAGCCTGAATAGATCCTGTTGTAACTTGAAACATGGCTATTCTGTGAACCAGCCACCTAAGGGGCTTGTTCTCTGTGAATTGGCTCTCTGCTACCTCCATCACCTTGGAAAGCTGGCCTGGCACTCTCAAGTCAAATCACAGACATCATTTCTTTTTTACCGTCTTCTCTTTTGAAAAAAAAAAAAAAAAAAGCTTCTTTGTCTCATGTTTCCTAACTGTTCAAGTGAATTCAAACAGGAGGGAGCCCTATCAGGCCAAGCTGTCCAGTTTCACGTGAGAATTTCTCGTCTTTCCATGGACTTCTCAGCTTGTTTTCGTGCTTGAATTAGACATGGCTTAGGGGTCACTGAACCCCACATGGATTAAATCCCTTAAATTATCTTTGAGAAAGGGTCATCTTGTGTATTTATTAAATAAAATTATCTAGTGTCTTCTTTCAGATTCTTTCACAATGAACAAACTCCCTTGTTTCTTGGGAATTCTTTGAAGTTCCAAAAGCATCTGGCACATTTTACATGAGACTTTTCTAGGTTCTTCTTCCTTAGAAACAGGAAGTTGACAAAAAGCCCCAAACATTTATTTTAGTTCTCCAGAATGGGAAGGGAGATGTCCAATAGCTTCTAAAAATAGTAAAAGCCCTTCCACATGAATGTGGTCTTTACCCAAAGATTCACTGGATTTAAATTGTCTGAAACTTCTCCAAAACCCACCTGGAATCTTCACTTTCATGCATTGAAGAGGGACATGGCAACCCACTCCAGTGTTCTTGCCTGGAGAATCCCAGGGACGGGGAGCCTGGTGGGCTGCCGTCTGTGAGGTCACACAGAGTCGGACACGACTGAAGCGACTTAGCAGCAGCAGCTAAGTCATTCTATGTCCAACTTTCAGAGGAACTATTATGCTGTTTTCCACAGCAGCTACACAATTTTACTCCTTTACTTCATTTACACTATTTTATGCACACTTACAGAGGTAGTGCCGGTGCATACTCATTGGGTGAATTCACCACAGAACACAGATGAGACCCAGGTGTCCTGACTCCAGTCCAGGGAAAGGACAAACCAGGACATCTGCTCAGGAGAGAAAAGCAGATGCTTTGACTCATTCGCACGGTTGTAACTCGTCCAGGGGAAATGTGGGGGGGCGGGTGGACATCCCACTGGTTGGACCACAATCACATCACCTGCTGTGGTCTGGAAAGCCCCACCTGTCCACAGGTATCAGTAGCACACACCTGGGCACATCCCCTCCGTGGGCCTCTAAGTCAGCCTGAGCACAGCCGCACCAGGACCCACGCATCTTCCTGGCTACTTGTCACCTGGCTGAAGCCCATAGTGAACAAACTACCAACACTCAGGAGAAGGCTCAGGAGGCTCGTGTGCCTGCCTCCACACAGGAGAGGAATTGGCCAAGTGTGGAAGATGCCTCAGCTTGGCTGGGTCTCAGCCAGGGGACCCACGTCTGTCACCAGCAGGACCTGAGTGTCCTCTGAAGTCCCGCCAGTGCCCTTCAGAGTTGAGGTGGGGTGGCTAACACCTGATACGGGGCCACTAGGACTATCATGGAACATTCTCAACCTCTTGTCCTGAAATCGTTCAGAATCGCCAGGCAAAGCCTCTAGGGCTGGAAGGGTTGCGGCAGGAATGAGACGGAATCTAGGTGAGGAGGTCTAACTCTGCCTTTGTGGTTCGTCCCATTCCACTGGCTCACAGAATGCCCTGTGCATCCAGCCCTTCAGACCAGTTCCCTTGCAAAAGTCCATCCCCACACTGCAACATCTGAACTGACTACCCGAGGGAACCTCTTCCAAACCACTCCACCCTCTACTCTCCTTAGTTGCCTGGGCCCTGGCCCTGGGGACCATCCAGGCCCCAGAGCCCTGCTCATTCCTTGCCCACAGCCCCACCTCCTCCCCAGGCCCCCTGTGCACCCCAGACTCTCACCGCATCCTGGAAGCTCTGGGTCTTTTGTGACTCTGGTCCTTGTATCTGTGGTGGTCTTTATTTTGGGCTTCTTTATGGCTCAGTGGCAAGGAATCTACCTGTCAATGCAGAAGACCCAGGTTCGATTCATGGGTCAGGAAGATCCCCTGGAGAAGGGAATGGCAACCCACTCCAGTACTCTGACCTGGAGAATCCCATGGACAGAGGAGCCTGGCAGGCTAAGTCCTTGGGGTCACATAGATTTGGACACGACTGAGTAACTGAACAGCTGTCTAGTTTGCCCTTCCTTGCATCCCTCCCTGGCTCAACACTCGCTCTCTCCATGGACCCGCCCCCCACCCCCAGGCTCCCTGCAGCCGAGTCATCCCTTCTCCTTCCACCTGCATCAGCATTTGCCACTCCCCACACACCTGCAGTGCAGCTGTGTCCCCAGTTACAGGGAAACTCCTGAGCAGGCGTCCTGCACTGCCTGCTTCACTCGCCTCTGGATCCCTAACAGTGCACAGGGTGACTGGCCAGAGAAAAGCCTTTAACGTGAACATGTAGATCAGCTTGGTCTTTGCTCTTAGGTAGGCATGATGGCTGTTAGAGGTTAAGGGAGCAAAGGGAGCGAAACAAACATGTTGAAAACGTGCCCTGTGCCAGTTGAGGGTCAGCCACGTATCTGCCAGTTTTACCTGTGAAACCACCTCCTATTGAGTCCACCTGGGCCTGGCATTGATCATGGAAGCTTGGATGATGGTAGCAGCTGAAAGTGAAGGGGGGGCAGCAGCCAGGGATAGAGGGGCACCCCAGAAACACTTGGTAGAATGACGACACTCCAGGCCTGTCTGCTGCGCAGCAGTCACTAAACAGGAGTCCTGGCTCCCTCCGGCCGCGTGGGGAGCACCTTAGTGCCTCCCTCCTGGCTGACTCCTTGTGAGAGGCATCACGGTATAATGGAAGGGGTGGAGGTTTCAGAGTCACGGGGACCTGGGCTCAAATCCCAGCTCAACTGTTGCTAGCTGTGTGATTTCAAACAAATAACCTCTCTGATCTTCAGATTCCTCTTCCAAAAAATAGAAATTAAAAAAAAATTGATCACAGGATTATTCATTCCTAGAACAAATACTGTTTTGAGTCTTCATCTGTATCGTGTCTGATTTAGTTAGTGGGAATATGCAGCTTCCAATATAAGACAGATACATGCAGGGGTATGAAACGGCATGACCTGAGAAAATGCCAGGCTCCTCTGTCAATGGAGTTCTCCAGGCAAGACTATTAGACCAGATTGCCATTTCCTTCTCCAGGGAGTCTTCCCAACCCAGGATCAAACCTGGGTCTCCTGCACTGCAAGCAAGAATCTTTACCATCTGAGCCACCGGCAACTTAAATATTCACTTCTTTCCCTTCTGCTGTTTATTCCCTAGTCAAAAGCACAGAATCCTTGGAGTAACCCCATCCATTCTTTCACTCCTCTGGCTCATTTATTTTATCCTCTAAGTAGAGACCATCTCATATAATAGTAATATCTAACACTTACTGGGTGCTTACTGTGAGCTAGGCATTATTGGAATATTAATACTTCTGTGTATTTATTTATTAACTTAATGCTCACAACACAGGTTGGCTTTCCAATAAGAAAAAAAGGCACAGAGACGCTAAGGAATTTGTCAATGTCACACAGCCAGTGAATGAGGGAGCTGGACTTTGAACCTGAGTACCCCAGTTCAAGCCCACAGCCTGAGCCAGCACATTAGACAGTATACATTTTAGCCCCTCCAAATGATACCACATCTTCAGAGCTGTGTCTCTCCCACCTCCCTTTTTTCTTTTCTTTTTTCCTCTCTTCTCTTCCTCTCAGCTGAAGAAACTAAAGGTCACTTTGGACAGGGTTAGGTAACACACTCAAAGTTACACAACTCCTGTGGCATTTATCCTGGTTCCAGTTCTCATGCCCTTCTTATGACATCATGCAACACCAGACGATCAGTAGGAAGGCAAATGGCTGAAATTAATTACCATTTTGAGTAAACAACGTACGTGACTTTATCCTCCCAGTTATAGCAATCATTTGAAGGTTTCAGATCTGATGGTAAACATATATATATAAATATATATATATAATTTATGTATATATTTATATATATATTCGCATTAGACACCACTATATTTTTCACTTTAGTTAACACTGATCTGAAATGTTTTGTTTTTGCTAGTGTTATTTGAGTTTCTGCCCCCATAAATATTTGCACTGTTGTCTTCATTTTAATTAGTTTCTGGTGTTTTCCTTGGACTGGTTTTATGATGGGATGGGAGTGGAGTATTTACAGTCTGACCTGCCATCTGTGAAGCTTTGCACCCTCAAAGCACGTCGTCACAGCTCAGAGATGCCATCCATGTACAGTCAAAACAAGTCCAGGCGTGTTTTTGAGCAAGGCAGTGCTATGTCTCAGCTGCCAAGTGACTCTGAAGCACCCAGAGGCCACCACCACATGGGGGACACTCCAAACAAGCCTCCACCAAATCTTCCAGAACTGTGCCCTTGAACTGACGCAAGGTTACAATCCAGAACCTAATACTAGGGAGAATTTGTTCTTGTGTCAAGAGGGCACTGAACCCAGAGGAGATAAGAGTGAAGAGATGCCATCGAGAGGTCAGGACATAGGTCTACAGAGGCCGGTGGACCATCAGGGAAGTCCCCTTTCATTGCCTTTTTAAACCCAGGATAAGAGAGACAGCTTTGCCAGCATAGCAAACACACATCCAGGTAGTGTTAGAGACTTTGCCTCTGCACTGGCCCTGCATGTTCCAGACGCATGGAGGAGGGTCAGGCAGGTGAAATGGACAACCTGGGAAAACCTGACTCCTCCAAGCACACGAGGAGAACCAGGCTCAGTCACTGAGCTGCTGCCCTACATACGGGCAGCTGGATGCCAAGGCAAATGACAGAGACTGCTATGGGCTGAACTGTGTCTCCCACAACTGTGCTTAAGTCCTAACACCAAGGGTGACAACATTTGGAAATAGGGCCTTTAGGAGGTAACTGAGGTTAAATGAGGGCAAAGGGTGGGGCCCTAATTTGATAGGATTGGTTGCTTTGTAAAAAGAAGAGATAGATCTCTCTCTCTCTCTCTTTCCCCTTCTCTCTCAGAGGAAAGGAAACATGAGGACAGTGGCCATCTCCAAGCCAAGAAGAGAGGTCTCACCAGAAACCAAACCCTGCAGGAAACTTGATCTTTGACTTTGTAGCCTCCAGAACCATGAGAAAGTAAATTTCTTTTGTTTAAGCCACCCAGTCTGTGATATTTTGTTAGGAAGTCCTAGAAGACTAAGACAGACAATATTTTTGTTTTACAATTGAAAAGAAAATCAAGTTTTCTTTGAGATAGATCAAGCTCTGAAACTTTTAGCTATATACCCAATGAACATGAAAATTTAAAAAATCCAGTGGAAAAGTCTTATTGGGTACCATTTTGTCCAAAGATGACAGCCTGGAACATGCATGCATGATCAGTTTGCCTGCAGGAGAAAGTATAATTTCACAGTAAATTCTATCCAACAAGTCTTATCAGAATCCATCTGCTCTTAAGAGTTCGCAAAATCATCAGATGTCAGGGTTGCGAAAATCTTAAGTATTACTTGTCTGTGTGTGTGTGTGTTCATCACTCAGTAGTGTTCAACTCTTCGTGATCCCCAAGGACTATAGCCCCGCCAGGCTCCTCTAGCCATAGAATTATCCAGACAAGACTACTGGAATGGGTAGCTATTCCTTTTTCCAGGGGATCTTCTTGATGCAGAAATCGAACCCAGGTCTCCTGCATTGGTGGGAGGCTTCTTTACCATCTGACCCACCAGGGAAGCTTCAATTTCATTCCTATAGTGGAGAGGCTAAGACCATCTAAGAAACTGAAAACATCTCCAAATCCCACTTTTCTCAGCCATAAAATGGGAATGATAATAATAACAACAGCATGCTGACCTCAGGCTTACTGTGGAGATGGACTGAAATAATCTATCCCAGTGTAGCGTCTGGCACCTAGTGCATGCCCAATGCATGTTAACTGTCTATCTTAGAAAAGTCACATATAAGATGCAAAATACTCTGCCATCAAGTTAAAGCCAGACCCTCCATTCTGGAGTCACCCCTGGCTCTACAGACACCAAGTAGCCAGCTATTGATCTGTAAAGCCAATTATGTATTGATCAGTTCGAGTGAGGGGAGGAAAAGGTATTAGAGAATGACAGTAAAATCATTTAAGGAAATCCAGTTCAGTAAATCCATTCTCTCGAGATCAAGCCAAGTGGAGTCCTTGTCCTCACAGTACAGAAAGGTATTATTATTGCTGCAAATGTACTTGCCACTCCTTCAAACATCTTGCTCCTATGGTGTTAGAAGGGGATGTACACAGAGAGGCACCGGGCAGTGTGTGCATGCTCAGTCATCAGTCATGCCCAGCTCTTCTGTGACCCCATGGACTGTAGCCCACCAGCCACCTCTGTCCATGGGATTTTCCAGGCAAGAATACTGGAGTAGGTTGCTATTGGAATTTCCTATTCCAGGGGATCTTCCTGACTTAAGGATCAAACTCACATTTCCTGTATCTCCTGCACTGGCAAGTGGATTCTTTACCACTGAGCCACCTGGGAAGTCTCTTGGTGGCAGTGGGGGTGGGGGGCGGGGCGGAAGCCCCCTCTCCAAACTGGAGTATGGCTGACCCTGGGGGATGCAGGGAACACCCAAGGCCACAGAACACAAATGTGGCCCAGCTTCCTGGAGTCCCAGTTGAATGAAGTAGAATGCAAACATTTGCATGATTTTTTTAAAGGCAAAGTACGGAGCTCCAAAGAACTTTCTGGCATGCCATATTCCAGCCATGCCTCCAGTTGGGCAGGGGCTGTGAACTCTGCTCTGCCAGAGGGCTCCAGGCTAAAAGAAGAGTCCAGACCAGAAGCCTCACCCCTCACCCCACCTCTCACCCCCATCCCAACAGCCTCCCAGCTGCTTCCTCTCCTCCACCAGAGTCATCTTTACAAGCCCAGTGGGCACGGCCCATCTTCCCAGAGGACACCTTCTCAACAACCCGCTCTGGCCTGTGGACTGAAGTTCAGTTTCTTTAACCTGGCACAAGACCCCTTTATAGCTGACTCCTAACAGCCCTGTAAGCCTTTGATATCGAATACTCTCTACCCACCAGGCTCCCTCCACACCTGCGACTCCAGTTCTTCACCCTGCCTTCCCGATGCCACCCCACCCCTGCCAATTTCCTCTGGATTGCCCTTCCCAGGCTGTGCCCCCATCCAGGCTCAGCTCTGAGATCTCAAACAAAGCCCCCTCCTGTGCACTGCTTTTTTGCTCCCCTCAGTCACCCTCCACGGTGCTCAGAATGCAGAGCAAGGCTTACGTGCCAAATACTGTCAGTCTTTAACCACCAGTGTTAACTGCCTCCTAAATTACTATTTAACTGGCTGCCTGTCCTGCTGACGACAGTTTTGTCCTCTTTCGCTTTTCTAATCTGTAGAGGAACGTTCCTCACGAAGTTGGACCGCTCTTTTGAAATGAAATCTCAGCAGATTTATTTCCAAACCAAATTAAAACAGGAAGTGAGAATCCAAAGCGTGCTCTACTGTGATAAAAGTCACATTACGAAACCAAAGTGTCCTCATCTCCCGTCTCCCCAGGGCCAGAATGACAGTCCAGGGCTCTCAGCTGAGACGCCCGTGAAACTCACGTCAAGAGGTTCTTGTGGGGCAAAAATATCATGGGGTTTTGAATGCCAAAGAAAAGTCCCTTTAGACCTTAGTCAGATCGTGGGAATAGAGGGGCTGCAGAGAGCCAGGCTGGGGGCCAGCTGGAGCTTAGAAGACACGAAAGTGCTTCTTTCATTAAAAAAAAGAAAAAATCCTTTAGTGCAGGAAGTCCTGTGTCCCCAAGCAAGTTCTGACTTCACTAAAACAGCTGAGCTAAGCTCTGCCAGGGCACAGTCAATTGACAATGAATTCTGTTCGTCTCTTAAATAAACAACAAACCAAACTCTATTTGCATTCACCCCAATTTCTTGGTAGAAACCAAAACCTCCCTCCTGACATCACTGGTTCCCAAAGCTGCTGCTTCGAGTTCTGTTTGATCTTGTTCATTTATTTTGGTGGGTCTCTTTTACGTTTTTTTCCCCTACAGCTGGCAGTGAACAATGATCAATAAATTAATGAGGAGAGAAAAAGAAATCAACAGACCATCCTGGGAACCCAGAACTGTGCCAAAGCCCACAGAGAAAGCTGTGAGACCGAGTCCTTTTCTCCTGTTCTTATAAATATGCAGATAATTTATCCTGTCCCGAAGTCTACAGCAGCTCATTCATTTTTGTTGTTTTCACTT
>SJYC01130417.1:0-11909 GCA_006408675.1 Madoqua kirkii | reverse complement strand
TTTCTCCACTGATCTCCAGTAGCAAGTTGGGCACCTACTGACCTGGGGAGATCCTCTTTCAGTATCCTATCATTTTGCCTTTTCATACTGTTCATGGAGTTCTCAAGGCAAGAATACTGAAGTGGTTTGCCATTCCCTTCTCCAGTGGACCACATTCTTAAACTTCCCTGCCTTAGTCACCCTTGCTAAAATATAGACTGCTAGCCTGGGCCCTTGAGTTTCTAATTGTGTAGCATTGAGGTTGTTGTTGTTTAGTTAAGAAGTTGAATCTTACTCTTTGTGATCCCATGGACTGCAGCACCCTAGGCTTGCCTGTCCTCCACCACCTCCCAGAGTTTGATCGAACTCATGTCCAATCAATGATGCTATCTAACCATCTAATTCTCTACCACCCCCTTCTCCTCCTGCCCTCAGTCTTTCCCTCTCTTTGTGATCCCATGGACTGCAGCACCCTAGGCTTGCCTGTCCTCCACCACCTCCCAGAGTTTGATCGAACTCATGTCCAATCAATGATGCTATCTAACCATCTAATTCTCTACCACCCCCTTCTCCTCCTGCCCTCAGTCTTTCCCACCATCAGGGTCTTTTACAATAAGCCGGCTCTTCTCATCAGGTAGCCAAAGTATTGAAGCTTTAGCATCAGTCCTTCCAAGGAATATTCAGGGTTGATTTCCTTTAGGATTGACTGGTTTGATATCTGTGCCGTTCAAGGGAATCTCAAGAATCTTCACCAGCACCACAGTCTGAAGGCATCCTTGATGCTCACCCTTCTTTATGGTCAAACTCTCACATCTGTACATGACTACTGGAAAAAAACACAGCTTTGGCTATACAGGGGGTGGGGCCCTGGAAATTGCATTTCTTGAAAATTTCTTTGTGGTACATCTGTTGCTCATCCCTGGAGCATACTCTGAAAAGCACTGTGTGAATATATCCACCACCAAATCCTCAGAATACCCAGAACATAGAAGATGCTCAATAAATATTCTTTAAGGTGAACTGAAACCACTTTGAGAAAATCTTGGACTCTGAGATAACAGTTTGGTTTGTACAAATATTTACCCATTTTCCCATCTGAGACAGAGATACAAGTAAACAACTTTATATAGAAGAGCGCTGTTGTTTATAGATCAAGTGTTAGGTTGAGGACAGACTATACTGCAGCTGACTTGCTGGTGAGCTGACCTAGGTGTGGACACCTTGAGGATTATTAAGTAAAACAGGAAAATCATTTTATCATCTTTACCACAGGCCCCCACCATCACCTCCTTCTTTTCCTCATCCCTCTTCCTCCTCTTTCCTGTTTCTGGGCCGTTCCCCTCTTCTCCTCCATCTCTACAAGGCTATCAGTTAATATTTGTACACATACTTTGAGTTCTTGGAAGAGAGAAACTGCATTAGTGCCAAGTGAAATAAATAATTTCTCTCTGTTCTCTAAGAAGGTAGACACACAATGTTATCATCCAAAAAAAAAAAATTATCTTCTTTGTAACATCCTGTTTATCACACTTTAGAGTAAACAAAAAATCTTATTTTTTTATAAAATGAACCTCAAACTCCATAATCCAAGGTGACTGGTGACCTGGGTTCACAAGTTAGCTTTTTTTTTTTTCAACCCATACCATGAGACAGGCAGGATCTTAGTTTCTGGATCCTGTAATAGTAGCACAGATTCTTAACCACTGGACCACCAGGGAAGTTCCCAGCTGGCTGTTTTAAATAATACTTTTAAATACTTTATAATGGTGGCTTGTTTTCTGGAAATAGCACCGTATCAAATGACCTCTTGTGTTCTTGGATCCTCTCACTATTGTCATTTTCTTGGTCTTCATCAAGTAGCAGTCCTGGAGAAATATAAATTATATGGGTTTATAATTTAGCTTCTGTCTCCTCTTGGTTATCTTGCAAAGCAAGAAAAGTAACTTCATAATTCTTATAGCTTAAAAAACATGGGTCAGCCATTCTGATCATGGCATTTGTGTCTCTCCATATGATTCTTATCCTTTATATTTTATCAATTTCATGGTTGTTTTGTTAGGCATATCAGTCAAGATTGTAAACTACAAGCAAGGACTTCCCTGGTGGTCCAGGGGGTAAGACTCCATGCTCCCAAGGCAGGGGACCCAGGTTCAATCCCCAACGAGGAACTAGATGTCACATGTCATAACAAAGAGTTCGAATGATAAAGACCCACTATGATACAATGAAGATTCCTAGTGCCACAACTAAGACCCAGCACAGCCAAAAACAGAAGTAAAAATAAATAATATAAACAAATCACAAGCAACAGAAACTGACTTTTGCTGGTCCCATTCTTGGAAGACTTGAAACACCAGGTTCAGTACCACTCAGACGAGAGCCATAAATCTAGCCACAGAAGAAGCCACGTGAGGAGGCTACCCCATCACTGCAAAGTTAGGGGTGTGTATGCGTGTGTGTGAAGTTAGGGGTGTGTATGCGTGTGTGTGAAGTTAGGGGTGTGTATGCGTGTGTGTGAAGTTATGGGTGTGTATGCATGTGTGTGTCGCCCATCATGTCTGAGTCTTTGCAACCCCATGGACTGTAGCCTACCAGGCTCCTCCATAGGAGGACAATCCCATCCCTCCTCAATAGGGTTCTCCAGGCAAGAATACTGGAGTGGGTAGCCATTCCCTTCTCCAGGGGATCTGCCCCATCCAGAGGTCAAACCCATGTCTCCTGCACTGGCAGGAAGATTCTTTACGATCTGAGCCACCAGTGCGGCTCCCCAAAGCCTGAGCAATTCAAGGCGACTGCTGCCGTGCCCTGCAGAGCCACAGCACTGCTCCAAGAGTTCAGCCCTGCAGGAAACGACTGACTGGGCTTGAAGGCATGTGCACCATTAATTTTACAAGCAAGTTGCTTTAGTGATAGTATCAATTTATGCTCTGACCAGTAGTTTGTTCCTGTAGTCCTCAACATTTCTAATTGTCAGCTGCTTTATTTTTTTCTACAATCTAACGAATATAAAATGTTATCTCACTATATTTTAATTTGTGTTGCTCTGATTTAATTTGTATTTGTTAATTTGTGAAGTTGAGCATCTTTGCATACATTTCTTTGTCACTCTGAGTTTCCCTTTTTAGAATTGCTGGTTCCTATAATTTACCCTTTTTCTACTAGCTGTTTTATGGTTTTTAAGTGATTTGTAGGAATTCTTTATAAATTTTGAATATTAATCCTTTGTGAATTATAGTCATTAATATTTAGTTTCTCCCAGTCCGTGGCTTTCACTTTTCATAATGTCTTTTAATGGGCAAAATATTTATTTAATGTTGTCAAAAGATGACTGCATGTTCTTAATGGGAAACTATGCACTGTTTAGAGCACATCCTTCTGTGTTAATTATTTTAAGCTATTTTACAACTTTTAAGTTGCAGATACTGATAGCAATGCAAAATAATTGTTGTTTCTTGACATAAAAATAAATTATGTCTGAGGATGGTTCAGTTGCCTCTTTCTGCCCAAAACCTTTCATCTCCCTCCTCTGACCTGCCTGCAGGAAAAGCCAGCTTCACATCCATTTGTAAATTTATTTCAACATTCCTTTATTCCATATAAACTTGTGGTTCTCTGCTTTCTCCTTTTAACAGTCATAATGCCTGCCTGGTTCCTTCATTAATAATGAAGTAAATAAAATCTTTAATATGCATTAATTCTATATCTGTATGAGTCATAATTTTACCCTTCTGAAAATTTCCTTTAACAAATATATCAATCTTTTCCTTTACAATCTGTGTTTCTGAGTCATAAGAAATTATTCTGACCCCCAAGATTATAAAGGTGACTTATACCTATTCTTCTAGGCCTATTGAAGTTTTACTTTAATATTTAAACTATCTGCCACAGATTTTTGCTTAGATAGTTTAAGATGGTGATGTCATTTAATTTTTTTCCTTGTGGAGAGCCAGTTTTCCCATTATCACTTATTAAACTGTCCACTTTCCCACTGCTGCTGCTGCTGCTGCTAAGTTGCTTCAGTCATGTCTGACTCTGTGCAACCCCACAGATGACAGTCCACCAGGCTCCCCTATCCCTGGAATTCTCCAGGCAAGAACACTGGAAGGGGTTGCCATTTGCTTCTCCAATGCATGAAAGTGAAAAGTGAAAGTGAAGTCGCTTAGTCCCAGCCAACTCCTAGCGACCCCATGGACTACAGCCTACCAGGCTCCTCTGTCCATGGGATTTTCCAGGCAAGAGTACTGGAGTGGGGTGCCATTACTTTCCCACTACTAACTGATAATTCTATCTCTGTTATGTTTCAAAACTCTATCACATGTATGTCCATCTTGGGGTTAACATTCTTTTCCAGTGGTTGGCACCAGTGCTGTAATTTCTACAGCTTTAAAAGAAATTCTAACATTTGGTAAGACAAATCTGCTATGTTCGTTGTATTTAAAGTTTCCATGGCTGTTACTGGCCCTTTACTTATCTGTATCAGCTTTAGGGTCAGTTTATGATAATCCACAAAATGCCCATTGGGATTTTACCTAAATTCTATTCGATTCACAGATTACTTTGGGGACAATTGACTTCCTTAGGATTTGATGTCTTCCTATCCACAAACTTCCCAGGAGGGCTTGCCAGGTGGTGTTAGTTGTAAAGAACCTGCCTGCCAATGCAGGAGACATAAGACATGGGTTCAATTCCTGGGTTGGGAAAATCCCCTGGAGAAAGGAATGGCAACCCACTTTAGTATTCTTACCTGGAGAAGGCATGGACAGAGGAATCTGGTAGGCTACAGTCCATGGGGTCACAAAGAGTCGGACATGACTCTAGAGACTTAGCACACACACACTGCACAAATGTGGGAGTTGTCTCCATTTGTTTAGATTTGTTCAAATATTTTTTCATCAAATTTTATGATTTTGCTGACACAAATCTTGCATATCATATGACAGTCTAATTCTAGGTACTTTTTGTGGGTTTTTTTGCTGTTGTAAATGTTATTTTTCAGATGCTTATTACTAATGTATTTGCAATTGATTTTTTATATAGTCGTGTCATATCCAGTTACTCACATATGTTCTTAGAGTTCGAATTTTAATGTGTTGTCCTTCAGCCAATTCTTAGTCCTTATTGGACCTAAGGGACTCATTTTTGGTTTTAAACTTTCTTGTGGAAGATATTTCAATTCAATACTGTGCAGAGTATCAGACACAAAGCAGACACATTCATAAACATTTGTTATATAAGTACTGGCCAAAAGAAGGCACCCTTATTTGAAGAATTGTGCATTTCTCTTATGATCTACAAATTTCATATTCAGCTGTGTAATCCTAAGAACACGACATATACATCCCCTCCCTTCCAATTTCATACAGGTAAAATCTATTTTAAATAAATGCCAAGGACAGCCCTAAAAGGAGGGAGGGAGGAATGGAACATCACAAACTGATACCTAGCAGGAGTTGAGGAGAGGGCACTGTTACTGGGCAACCGACTTCACTCCCAGCAGACACCAATCCAGTTCTACAAGGGTCTCCTTTCCCTCCCTC
Organism: Madoqua kirkii; assembly: GCA_006408675.1. NCBI lineage: Eukaryota > Metazoa > Chordata > Mammalia > Artiodactyla > Bovidae > Madoqua > Madoqua kirkii. Next base: position 6,393 of record SJYC01130417.1, on the reverse strand, counting down.
CTCTCTATCATCTGTTCCTCTTCTCACTTGACAGAATCAAGAAAAAAGATCACCCAGAAGAGTGGGAGTGAGGATAGAGGAGTTTACTGAGCAAACCTCACCTCTGGAACAAAGATATGATCTGGTTTCTAAAACACACATTGCAGATTGAGATTTATTTTCCCCTCTTGGAGAAACCACAGTGGCATTCACTGGGGTTGTGATATGTTTGTTCCGCAATTACAGACTTCAAATCTGAAAGGATCCCCAGAGAACATTGGCCATATTTTTTGAAATAAATCATCCCCTGATGAGAAACTCGTAACAGAATTCAGAATCAGATGGGTAGGAGTAGTGGGTTCTGCTTTGATATTTGAAATGATTGTAGGATGTCCACATATTTATATCTGAGAAGTGTGGGACTGGAGGCAGCAGAACTGCCTGAAGCAACAATCTACCTTCATGGGCCGTCAGTGGGATGGAAGTAGAGGTTGACGCCCAGATGGAAGATGAATCACACTCCCCTAACCCCGAGGGTCTGTAGTTTGAGAAGAGAAGAGACCAGACATGGAGGTCTGGGGAACATCACCTCTTAGAGGAAGGGGAAGCCATGGAAGAGATGCCAGCCAAGCATGCCAGCAAAGAGCAGCTGCAGAGGTAGGAAGTGAAGGAAGGAGACACGGAGAGGAACCACGCAACGCTTCAGGGCAGAAACGGGAAACAAGTGAATGATGAAAAGGGATCAAGGAAGACCAGCAGAGAGTGGACTTTGCACAAGTTGGCCACAGGTGGCCATGGGGGGCTCACTATTTGTGCTTGTGCCCTTGTGCCTGGAGCAATGAGGCCCTGGTCTGGCTAGTTTGGTCAAGTTACTTAACTTGTACCGGTCTCTGATGGCTCATCTATATATAAATGGGGCATGATGACAAAAACTTCCTTCAGGACTGTTCTAAGGATCACTAAAAAGATTCTCAGTGTCTTGATGATGTTTCTGCCTTCCACTCACCCAAACCTCATCCTCAGAGCTCGTGTGACAATCTGTTACCTCTCATGTCCTCTGAGCCTCTCTGCAAATTCCTTTATGTTTAGATATACTAAACATAATAAGGTTTGTGAAAACCTTATTCGTATGCAAGCATAATAGGAGGGCACTGCACTGATTCCCCCATCTTGTATACCCCAACTCTCCTGCAAAAGCAGAATCCCACCCACCCCAAACCTCAGTCATCCCTCTGACCTGATGTATTCTCTGGAAGTCAAGGAAACAAGAGGCCAAAGTCTCCTTTGAGGTAAACACGAGTGATCTTAAGTGCAGATATTAAGTGACCCTTTGGTTTTCTCCACCAAAAGGATGCATGGTTGCTAGAAATCAACAGTAGGTGTGGTTAACACCAAACCTCACATGAAAATAATCCCAACCTAAAGCCCTATAATTATATTTAGAATTTTTGCCTGTTGTTTCATTGTTGTTGTTTAGTCGCCAAGTCGTGTCCCACTCTTTGTGAACCCATGAACTGTAACCCACCAGGCTTCTCTGTCCATGGGACTTCCCAGGAAGAATACTGGAGCAGGTTGCCATTGCCTTCTCCAGGGGATCTTCTCAACCCAGGGATCGAACTCACATCTCCTGCATTGTAGGTGTATTCTTTACCACTGAGCCAACGGGGAAATCATTGCTGTTTCACTATCATCTCTCAAAAATTTAGTTTAACAAATATTTATTGAACTTTTACATGCAAATGTAACAGAGAACAAACCTGAGTCCATACTGGATAAATTCCTTTAGCTCTAACCCTTGTGCTTTGTTGCCTGTGCTGAGTCATGCTGACTGTACCTTTTGTAAAGAATGCTGCCTGTTAAGCCTGAAATATACAGGAAGCCCATTCTCAAGGCTCTGACCTTGGTGTAACACTTTTGCATTCATATAGAGATAAATAATTGCAGAAAATACAGTAACACTTTTCTTGTTGGAGGTATATAGGAACATTGTGGCCAGGCCTATATGTAGAGATGCCAGAGCAAAGGACAGAGCCACCAAGAAGTTTGCAACAGCCAGCCACACCCACTCCCCTTTTAGTATAGAAGATGCCTGAACGGCAACCCAGGTAAGAGGGTTCTTTGGAACACTAGTTCACCATCTTCTCAGGCTGCTGGTGTTCCAAATAAAGTCACTCGTCCTTGCCCCAACAGTTCAGCTCTTGATTTATTGGCCATTATGCAGTGAGAAGGGCTTCCCAGGTGGTGCAGTGGTCAAGAAGCTGCCTGCCAATGCAGGAGACTCAGGAGATGCAGGCTTGTTTCCTGGATTGGGAAGATCCCCTGGCGTAGGGAATGGCAACCCACTCCAGTATTCTTGCCTGGAAAATCCCATAGACAGAGGAGCCTGGTGGGCTACAATATAGGCCATGGAGGTGGCAAAAGAGTCGGACACCACTGAGCGACTGAACGAACACCGTGCAGTGAGAAGTAGGAGCTTGGACTCCATAACATAAGGAACTCGCTAAGCACAAATCTGGTCAGGTCATTCCTCAGCTGAAAAGCCTTCGGTGCCCTCCCAGCCACAAAAGGAATTCAAGATTGCTTAATCTGATCTACAAAGCCAGCCTTGTCCGATAACACTCCCCACTATAGCCTCACCTCACTGCTGCTCGCTGTCTCCACTCTGTCTCTCGGGCCTTCCGGAAGTCCTTCTCTGCTTCTGCCTGTACCGTGATTTCCCATTCTTCAAAATCTCGCGAGATTTCCGGGGTGTTCCAGTGGTTAAGACTCTGCAATGCAGAGTGTGGGTTTGATTCCAGCTTGGGGAATTGGGATCCCACATTCTTTGCAGTGCAGCCAACAAACAAACAAAATACTTGCTTAAAAGATACTATTAAGTCCAAACAGAAAGAATTGCTTGCTCCTGTTCACTGATGGTTTCAGATGTGCCTAGCTTCATGCAGCAAAGATTTTGTCTCTATATACTGAGCACATCGTTTGCTTTCTGTCTTTAGGATGCACGCTTAGTCATTGTTCCATGCCTGCCTCTATCAGAAGGATTTCCCATTGGTGACACAACTATGGCAACTGGTAATTCTTTGATTTCACTAATTATGGTCTTGACTGAATAAATATAGAGTGAAAAATTTTAAAATTTAAAAAGGGCCTAGTAATTATCCCAGAGTGGTTTTTTTTAAATTATATACGCTCTGTTACCCAATCATGCTTAGCATAGCCATGGGAGATGGCCTCCTATATTCAGGCTTTGTTCAAGTTTTATTAAACTTAGATCTTTCCAGAAGGCTTCTACTCAAGAGAATAAGCATTGTTTGAAGCTCCATGGAATCAAAAAGCTTATTCCTAAGGAAATAAATAGCTTCTCACATGATCCATAAACAGATCGCCAGCTATTGGCCATCAGCCCTGAATTATGGAGATAGCCAACTTTTGTTTTTCTTTTGACACGTGCTTAAAATTCTCTCTAAATCTCTGTGCATAAACAAGCCCCAGTTTATGCTGTCCCTGCATTTTCTCTGCTGCTGTTGCAACAGAATATCTGAGACGCTGTGGATCTTTGAAAAATCTCCACTTTGCTTCCCTTATATATGTTCCCTGAAGTTGGGGTACATTTCCCAGCATGAACCTAAATTATAACCAGTTGTATTGCCAGAGTCTAGTGAGAAAAGCAGAAACCAATTTGAGTATTTTGGAGGGAATTTAATATATAAGTGACGAAAGAGTGGAGAAGCCAAACAGATTAGCAACAGCTGGAAGCTACAAAGGCTGGGAGCGCAAAAGGAGTAGAGGGTGTTGATGGAGCCCAGAATTCGGAATCACCTGGCAGAACCCAGTACAACGAGTCCCCTAAATACGAATGAGTTCCATCCCGAAAGCACATTTGTAGGTCCAATTAGCTTATAAGTCCAAAAAAGTTAACCTAGTTACCCAACTAATGCAGTCAGCTATGTCGTATGCCAGTATAGGTTTTGTAATACTTTTCATACAAATAATACATAACAAACACAAAAATAACCAGTTTTAATCTTATAGTACAGTGCCTTGAAAAGTACATGACTCAGATGGTAAAGAAACTGCCCGCAATGCAGGAGACACAGGTTCAATCTCTGGGTCAGGAAGATCCCCAGAGAAAGGAATGGCAACTCACTCCAATATTTGTGTCCGGAGAACCACAAGGACAGAGGAGCCTGGCAGGCTACAGTCCATGGGGTCACAAAGAGTCAGACATGATTGAGTGACTAACACTTTCACTTTCACACAGTATAACAGCTGACATACAGGAGCTAGCATGGAGTGAACAGGCAAGAAGAGTTACTGACTGGAGGAGGGAGAGTAAGTGGGAGATGGTAGAGGTGAAGGATCATCAGCAATGGGAGACAGAGGGCGAGCTGCAGTTTCATTCATGCTTGATACTGCCGGCACAGGTCTTGAGAAAACGATCTGCTGTTATCTAGGTAGCAGCTCTTTTTTTCTCATCATACATGACATAGTAGCACTGGATTGCATTCTGAACACCTGTGTACTGTTTTATGTTTAGGTTCGATGCCTCAAAAATTATCCGTACTCTTTCCTGGAAAATTCCATGGACTAAAGAGCCTGGTGGGCTACAGTCCATGGGGTCACAAAGAGTCGGACACGACTGGGCAGCTTCCCAAAATCTCCTTGCCATTTCCTGTGTCATGAGTCTCTTTGGTTCTTCAGTTACTTCTTCTTCCTCTTGTCTCTCTTTGTCCTTCCTCTGAGCATGTTCACATCTTTGAAAGTTTGTAACTTGAAGGTTCATATGTAGGGGACTTACCGTACCAAAGAGGAGAGAATGCTACAACCAAAGACACTGCTCACGGGAGAGAGAGAGAGAGAGAGAGAGAGAGAGAGAAAGTACCACAACTTCTAACCTTTTCCCTCAATCTTCCAGGAGCTTCTATTGGCCAAATGGAAGCTACATCAAGCCAGAGACCAAGGAACCAGAGAACTGTGTTCCCTGAAATAGCAGGTAGGAACAGGAAAGAGACAGGGAATGGGTCTGACCACAACAGAAAAGCTATCTGTACATTTGAGCCCCGGAGGCGAAGCTCTGTCACACCAAGTGTTGCCTACTTCCAGCCCAGGCTTGCTCACAGACCTCCTCAGAATTCCACAGGCAGCAAGCCCTAGCCACCCAGGTACTGACAAAATGTCCCGCTCTTTTCCAGGTGCGGCTGCCCAACTTTTGGCAAATACCGATCTAAGCTTTGTTTTGTTTTTCTAATTTTTAAAAAATTGAAGTATAGTTGATTTACAATGTTGTATTAGTATCTGCTGTACAGCAAAGCCAATCAGTTACATATATACATGTATATATATATATATATATATATATATACACACACACATGTATACAGTTACATATATACACTCTTTCTTAGATTCTTTTCCCACATAGGCCATCATTGTTCATTGTTCAGTCTCTAAGCTCTGGACAATGATTTGCACACCAAGCTTCCCTGCTTCCGCTTCAGCATCAGTCCTTCCAATGAATACTCAGAGTTGATTTCCTTTACCATTGACTAATTTGATCTTCTTGCTGTCCAAAGGACTCTCAAGAGTCTCCTCTAACTCCACAGTTCAAAAGCATCAATTCTTCAGCACTTCGCCCAGCTGGTAAAGAATCTGCCTGCAATGCAGGAGACCTGGGTTCAATCCCTGTTGGAGAGATCTCATGGAGAAGGGAAAGGCTACCCACTCCAGTACCCTGGCCTGGAGAATTCCATAGACTTTATAGTCCATGGGGTTGCAGAGTTGGACATGACTGACTGACTTTCACTTCACTAGCCTTCTGTATGGTCCAGCTCTCACATCCATACACGCATACTGGAAAATCCAGAGCTTTGACTTATACAGACCTTTGTCAGCAAAGTGATGTCTCTACTTCTTAATATGCTGTCTAGGTTTGTCATAGGTTTTCTTCCAAGGAGCAAGACCTATAATATACACAATTACAGAGTCTCAAGTAAAGTTCATCAAGCAGGTCTTTATTAGTTATCTATTTTATATATAGCAGCGTGTATATGTCAATCTCAGTCTCCCAATTTTTCCCTCCCTCCCTCACCCTGCTGGTAATCACTACATCTGTGACTCTATTTTTGTTTTGTAGAAAAGTTCATTTGTACCTTTTTTTTTAGATTCCGCATACAAGTGATATCAGATGATATTTCTTCTTCTATCGGACTTACTTTACTCAGTATGACAATCTCTAGCTCCATCCATGTTGCTGCAAATGGCATTATTTCTAATTAAGTTTAAAAATACTTTTCTAAGTTAGAAATCAATACCTCTGGAAAACTGCCTGCTGATCCAGTGGTTAGGACTCTATGCTTCCAGTGAACGAGGCAGGGGTTTGATCCTTGGTCAGGAATATCTCACCAAAAAAAAAAAAAA
>SJYC01130415.1:0-11724 GCA_006408675.1 Madoqua kirkii | reverse complement strand
AGGAAAGTGTGTTTAGATTATGTGTATCAAATATGATATGGGAAATCATGGTAACTTTTTATTGTGAAATTAATCCTTGCAATTTCTTACATGTTGAAAGATGCAAGTATATTTTGGGGTTTGGAGTGTTAAATGGCAAGAGAGGGAAATATGTTCAGTTTAGAAAGATGTGTTCTATTTTTGCTATAGAGAATCTCACAGATTTAAAATTGTATCCTTCAGCCTCTGCCATTTTCATGTCGCCCACTCTATTGTACCAGCATGATGAATCTAGTACTGTGTTTTACTGGATTCAGGAAGAAAGAAGAACTAGTAAGTATTTTAAAACATTCTAGTCAAAGAATATTTTCTCTAGAAAAAAAATTTAAATTTGCCTTTTTTGGTAGTTGTATCATGATTTTATTTTTAAAATATTGAAGGAGAAATTACTGTGAACGTGAAGTGAAGTGAAGTTGCTCAGTTGTGCCCGACTCTGTGACCTCATGGACTGTAGCCCACCTGGTTCCTCCATCCATGGAATTTTCCAGACAATAGTACTGGAGTGGGTTGCCGTTTCCTTCTCCAGGGGATCTTCTTGACTCAGGGATCAAACCTAGGTCTCCTGCATTACAGACAGACGCTTTACCCTCTGAGCCACCCGGAAAGCCAACTATGAGTGTGAAAGCGGGTCTTAAACTTTGTGAAGAAACACTCTGAAGAGCCTTGTAAACAAACAGATGTTTTGTCTAGGGTGGCTGGTCTGTAAATTAGAAAAACTTCGTAACTGTCTGTTTAATTGTTTAATCTACTTAAAATTTTAAGTATTTTATTAGCATATTATTTGCAGTTTTTGTTTATGCATTACGATTTTTTATTATGTATATCTAGTCTTAAAGTATTCTCATTGCTCTAGAGAATTTATAGAAACTTCTTTCTTTGATCTGTAAAATTTTTTATGTTGGAGCTAATGCCTGGCATCCTGCAGTTTATGGGGTCGCAAAGAGTCAGACACGACTCAGTGACTGAAGTGAAGTGACTAAATGGGGTATTAATATAATTCAGTGGGAAGAATCTTGATGTGATGACAACCTGGCTTTTAAAAAGTAATAAATTGAGGACATACATTTTTTTGGGACACAAGCCTGTTGTGTCCCCCTTTGCCTGGCAAAGCAACAAGCTTTTTTTACTTCATCAGTCACTTCCGAGAAGTAATATATTTACTTTTTCACTTGTGTGAAAGCTAGTCTTTAATTAACTTAGTTTTCTATGTTCATCTTAACTAGCTTATCTCTGTATGATTTTGCCTATGCCAGTAAGGCAAATGAATCTTTAATTTTTTTAACATAAACTTTATAAAAATTCTTTTATGTACCTGATAGATAGAAATCAGTATATGCTAAATGAACTATAAACATCATTTAAAATTTTGTTTATATTAATCAAAAAAACCAATGTTTACTTTTTCTTTTGAGGTCAGATTGGTGACATTGGTTCATCACATGGGTGGAGTTATTAGAAAAGACTTTAATTCAAAAGTTACACACTTGGTGGCAAATTGTACACAAGGAGAAAAATTCAGGGTATGTAAATTTTAGTATTTCTGTGTATTTTAATATAGCACTGTTTGGTAATGGATTTAATGAAAATGTTCTCATTTTGTCTATTTCTCTCACAATTTATTGAGGATCAGAAATTTAATTTTTGCTATATGTGTGTTTAGTAAAAAATTTTAAGTCAGGAGTGTGGCCCCTGAGGTTTGAAGGAGGCAGTGGAGCTTGAGTTAGGTCTTGAAAGATGATTAGGATAATGGAGGTTGGTAAGTGAATAACATTTTAGATGAGTAATATTAGGAAAGAATTACTATGAGCGTTGGTGAGTAAGGGGGTCAGAAGGTGATGAGGGTAGGTATTTTTCTCTTATCTAAGAGCAGAACTTTGTTCTTATAAAACAATTCCAAGATTTAACTTGTGAAAATTATAGAACAGGAGAAAATACTTTTATTGGGTTTAAAGTCTTAGTTCAAGATTGCACTTGAAGAGTTTATCACTTTGTTCTTACCCTCCATCAGTGTATATATGTAGCAAATGTTAAGTTTAGGGTAATGTTGAATTCCTGAGATGTATACTTAGAACTCATATCCAAGATTTGGTGACCTAATAGATATATTCTCTTAAACTCTTAGTGCTATCATGGGGGTTAATACTTCTAAGAAAGTAGACACAGAAATAGAAATGTAATAAAGATGAACTGAATCAACTTGGGAGATGTATTTATTTAAAATAAAATGAAACAGCTTGGACCTTGTGGAACTTGTTTTGGAAGTTATTTTAACCTAGACTGTATGATGGAAAGATAGTTTTTTCTTTAATTTTTCTGTGTATTTTGTAACAAAGCAGATGGGCAGTGATCTAAGAATGTAATTATAATTGTTCATATCTTATAAGAATGCAGTTATTTAAGGTAAAAATGCACATAAGTAATGTTTATGTTTTTAGGTAGCTGTGAGCCTGGGTACTCCGATTATGAAGCCAGAATGGATTTATAAAGCTTGGGAAAGGCGGAATGAACAGTAAGTATTTAGAAAATCAATTGTTAATTATGTGAATCAGTCACATGTCGTAAGGAAACCCATGTGCCCAAAATTCATAAATTAATATATGAAAAGTTAATTCAGTCTTTGTGAAGCTTAGGGAATAAAGTATACGAGGAACAGAGTTTTTTTTATTATTATTATAATTATTGAAAATGGAAAGACACCTATGATATCTTTGAACTTTATTTTATAAAATAATAACCAATAAAAGCATTCTAAAATTATCAGGTAATAGCTTCCTGCATCTGGATGTTTGGGTTGTGCTATATTTTTTCTTACATTTGTCTGATTACATTTTAAGTGGTAGTTGCATTTCATAACCTTGTTAAGCTTTCCAGTCTCACAATTCCTTGCTCATGTACTTGATTATTACTTAAGATTTTATGAAACTATAGAACCCCTGTAATACATATAAAATTTCATGTACAGAGCAGATATTTGCATCTTTAACAATTACCTGTGATTAAACTGTGTGGGAAGGTACTTCTGGGATGACTGAGGACATATCACTTTTTTTTTAAGCTATAGTTTTTTTGAACATTTCAGGACCTAATGTAAAATATTTTCAATAAATGGATTATGCTAAAACCTTGAAAGTTACTGTAGATTTATAAATTGATCTGCTTCACTTATATTGAATTTTAGTTAAGCTGGTTTTAGAAGAGTGTACTTTGTTTTTAGGGACTTCTGTGCATCAGTTGATGACTTTAGGAATGAATTTAAAGTTCCTCCATTTCAAGATTGCATTTTAAGTTTCCTGGGTTTTTCGGATGAAGAGAAAACCAATATGGAAGAAATGACTAAAATGCAAGGTAGAATTAAACATAATTTAAAAGCTAACATATTTTATTCCCTACTCCTGCTAATCATTCCTTGAGAATATGTCTCTTTAAAAAATTTGGCCTGGGGATAAACAGTTGGTCTTATGTATGCTTGTATGCTTTCCTCTTTAGGAGGAAACCATTTACCAGTTGGAGATGAAAGATGTACTCACCTTATAGTTGAAGAGAATATAGTAAAAGAACTTCCATTTGAACCTTCAAAGAAACTTTATGTTGTGAAACAAGAGGCAAGTAATTGTAAAATAAGAGTGGTTTTTAAAAAACATTAGTAATAGCTTTTTTGATGAGATAAATTCTTAATTAAAGTCTTCTTTCCACTAGTGGTTCTGGGGAAGCATTCAAATGGATGCCCGAGCTGGAGAAACTATGTATTTATATGAAAAGGTATGTTGTTTGTCCCTTTTTCATTTGTTCTGTGAGCTTGATTGTATGAAGATGACACTTTTATTCCAAAAGACCTAGGATAATTAGCACATAGATCATGTTTTTTTGTCATGTTTAGGAATGTCAGGATAATTAAACAGTTGGATATTGAGGAATAGTCTATGTAGATTTAATGTATTCGATCTTATTTTAATCTATGTCATTCTGTGCTAATTCTTGGTGATACCATTATAAACCATAATATCCCTCTCTTCAAGAACTTAGAACCTTAAAGGAACGAGAGATGTGCACAGTACACAATGAAATGTGTCATAATTGAGCAATGTATGTATTCTAACCACTAACTCACTCAGAGACTCAGGAAGGATTGAAAAGAGCAAATAAATGCTGAGCCATCTTCCTTGGCTAACTTAGTAAGGAAATTCATGTTAGACAGCAGGTGGGAGAGGGTATGAAAGCTCAAAAGTACATTAAAAGTATGGCTTCAGAAAAGAGTGTGGGAAAGAAGGCCAAAGATAAAGTTGACTAAATAGGCAGAATCAAGTTTTTACTATGTTAAAGCATTTTGATTTGTCCTGTAAGTATTGGAGCAACTGAAGAATAGGGAGAGATGTCATTTTAAAAAATGACTGTAGTAGAAGGAATTATAGGCAAGGAAAATCCAGCCTTCATTGTGGGATCTTGGTGAAAATGGTGTCATTCACCAGAATGTGACAGAAAGAGAGAGAAGCAGGCTTCAAGGGAAAATTTACTTCAGTTTGGGATTTAATAATTTTGAATGGAATGTTGAAGGTGAAGTGTGCACTTACTATGTTTCTGTAAAATCTAAATATGTACTCTGTTGTGTTCTCTTTGGGCCCTTATTCTCAATGTAAGTTTCTGAGCGTAAAGTTTAAAAAATATGCCTCAGATTGCAAGGGAGAACTCTGAAAAAAATCTAGTGGTAGGACTTCCCTGGCAGTCCAGTGCTTAAGAACCCGCCTGCCGATGCAGGGAACATGGATTTGATCTCTGGCCCAGAAGGTTTCCACATGCTGTGGGGGAGTTAAGCTCATGTGCTGCACCTACTGAATCCCACAAGCCTAGAGCCCGTGTCTGCAACAAGAGAAGCCACTGCAGTGAGAAGCCCCTACTCACCTCACCTCAATTAGTGAAAGCCCGCGCGCAGCATCGCCAATGCGTGCGCAGCGTCGTCAATGCATTTTAAAGACAGTACAGTTAAAATACATCAAGTGGTATCTGAGAAATATTGAAGAACACTGTATCCAGGCACTGTGCTAAATGCCAGAGATGCAGTGAACAAAGTCTGAATGAGTGGTCCCTGCCTCCCCGGAATTTATGGTCTAATGGAGAGTAGATTGTAAACAAGCTTATAGGCAAATATGTAATGGTAATATTACTGTGGAGAAAAAGAATTAGGTGTTAGTGGTTAGACAATTACAATAGTCTTTTGATTATTATTTTTTATGAAGTAGCCGAATTATGTGGAAAAATGTGTAGTTGTAAAATTATTGTGCAAAACCCAGATTTTATCAGATTCTTAAGTGTGTTTTTCTTTTGTTCTTATCTCAGTAAAGAACCACAGAAGTAAAATTGAGCTTTTGTGCTTTTGATTGCAGGCTAATACACCTGAGCTCAAGAAATCAGTGTCACTGCTTTCTCTAAATACCCCAAATAGCAATCGCAAAAGACGTCGTTTAAAAGAGACACTTGCTCAGCTTTCAAGAGAGGCAGACTTGTCACCTTTCCCTCCCCGTAAGCGCCCATCAGCTGAACATTCCCTTTCTATAGGGTCACTCCTAGATATCTCCAACACACCAGAATCTAGCATTAACTATGGAGGTAATTCACATTTTTAAATCTTTAAATTTAGTGAAATAGAATAATTATTAAAATGTAGATAAATCCGTACGACAGTGACTGGCTTTTGTTCTAGCTGAGGAGAAAAGGCATGTGAAAATGCTTAGATTTAACAATTACATGCTATATACTAAGTGTTTGTATGTTTTATAAGGTAAGTTTTATTGCCCTTGTTTTACAGATGACTATACTAAGATTAGAAAAGTAAAACTTGTGTAGAGTCACACAGCTAGAAAGTGATAGAGCTGTTCAGAGACAGATTGTTAACACAAAGAATCACAGGAGATGTCACATGAATAATGGAGAAAATAGGTACAATGAAGTCAGAAAAAGGTGAATTTACTTTGTTTATAAGCTGATACAGGAAGCCGCATATAATTAGTTCTTTACCTTGATCTTCAGTTTTTTCTCTTCTATTTTTTTTTCAGTCTGCACACAAATATGTTGTTTTCTAATTTATGAAATAATCAAAATCTTCCCTTGACTTCATAATGCTCTCCACTGACTATCCTATTTCTCTCTTCCCTTTCATATAACTACTCTTGAAGGATTTATCTTGATCCATTGTCTCATTTCCTTTCTTTTTACTGTCTTTTCAGTTCATTCCAATTGAATTTCAGTGCTCTTGCTGGGGAGCCTGACAGTTTTTGTATAGTCAACAGCATTTAGCACATGAGCAGCTGCTCCTTCCTGGACACATTTTTAAATTTGGGTTTTGTATGTCACTCATTTGTCTTTCTCCTTGGCCTAACTTATCTTTCCAACTCTAAATGTGGAATGTTATTCCTGAGTCATTTCTTTTCCATTGAATTCTTCCTAAATGATCTCATTTAATTCTATGGCTTTTCTTTCTGTAGCTGATGATGCCCAAATTTGAGGTTTTTCCTGTTCAACTGTATTCTTCACACCTCCTTGTTCATGTCTAATACACAAGCTGTTCTTCACATAATCACATTAGAAATCTTGATTCAGTCTCTACTCCTTTGTTACCGTTCATTTATCAACCTTTTCTTTATAAATGGTCTCTCTTAGATAATTGTAGTGGTCCTTTAGATGGTCTCCCTGTATTCATCTTTGCCTTTCTACATTCAGCACTTAGAGAGGTCTCTAAAAACATGTAAACTAGCGCATGCTGTTCTTTGCACAAACAGTAGCTCTATATTGCCACAGCTTCAGGTTTCTGGGTAACCTTTCCTCATTTGCTTCTTCTGTCATGTGCTACTGTCCTCCACTAATACTCTCCGGGTATTAGTCACAGTGTCTGTTATTCTTCAGATTTTCTACTGTTAAAACCATACCTCGGGAACTTTATACTTGCTCTCCCTATTTTAAAGAAATCTTACCGGCTCTCTGTAAAGGTAAGGCCCTGTCCCACTACTCCTTCCTACCAACCTGACCTCGGGTTGTCATCTTCAGTAGTAGTTATCACTGTTAGAAATTGTTTGTTTACTCCTTTATTGTTTTATTCTCTGCACCAGAATGTAAACTTGAAGAGAATAAGTTAACTTGTCTGTCTTCTCTGCTTTATTCCCAGTGCCTGGAATAGAGTTGTTGTTTAGTCCCAAAGTCATGTGTGACTCTTTTGGGACCCCGTGTACTATAGCCCACCAGGCTCCTCTGTCCATGGGCCTGCCTAGGCAAGAATGCTGGAGTGGGTTGCCATTTCCCTCCAGAGGATCTTCTCAACCCGAGGACTGAACCCGAATCTCCTGCTCTGGCAGCTGGGTTCTTTATCACTGAGCCACCAGGCAAGACCTTAGTATAGAACAGGTAGTCACTAAATATTCATGGAAGGAATTAAAAGTCAGTTTCAAATAGGTGTAGAAAGCTGAGTTTGATTTAAGATTTATTATAAGAGGAGCAAGAATACTTGTAACACAGTATACAGAATGAGTTTTTAGGAAATAGTAAGTCAGTCAGTTTGCTTTGAATATGGAGGAGTGAGTCTAATTAGGTTAATTGTAACATTTAACACTGATCTACTCTATAGACCTTCAGATTTTACTAGTTGTTCTGCTAATATCCTACCATGCTATTTGGCAAAAGCAAAAAGGTTTTTCTGAGTTAGAATTCAATCCAGGATTATAAATTATGTTATCTTTCTTTAGTCTATTCTTATCTGAAATAGTTCTTCTTTTTGGTATTTGTTTTTTAATGATCTTGACGTTTTTAAAGAGTACATGATAATTATTTTTTTCTGGCCTTATTCTAGGATGAAACTCTAATGAAAATATATAGGGTGGTATATTTATAAGAGTAGATACCCTTCTCTCTCTCTCTTTTTTTTTTTTTTTTGGTTAATCCGTACAGTGTTTGGTGCTTGTATCTGGCTTCCATTTTAAATCTTTCCTCCTTTTTTCTTTTAGAAACACCAAAGTCTTGTACTAAGTCTACTAAGAATTCTACTCCAGTTCCTTCAAAGCAGTCAGCCAGGTGGCAGGTTGCAAAAGAGCTCTATCAGACTGAAAGTAATTATGTAAACATATTGGCCACAATTATTCAGGTACGAATTTGGAAAAATGATCTTTGTTTCACCGTTAATAAGTAAAAACAAAGAAATGTGTTATTTTTTGTAAGAGAATTGTATAAGCGTAGAATTTAAACATAGATATTGAAAATCTATGACAGAAACTGCTGTTGGGAAATGCCATTTAAAAGTAGCTTTTTTTTCCATGCAGAAATTTTTTAATGGTGATTTTAAAAAGAGAAGGATCCTCAATAGACAGTCTTCAAGGAGACTGAATTTAATTCACAATTTTGCAGCTTCCATGTCAGGATACATTTGAAAGTGGTAGCTTTTTATGATAATGTGTATTCAAGAGTCATTGCTTTATTTAGTACTGTTTATATATGACTTGTTGGAAAAGACCTTGATGCTGAGAGGGATTGGGGGCAGGAGGAGAAGGGGACGACAGAGGATGAGATGGCTAGAAGGCATCACCGACTCGATGGACATGAGTTTGAGTGAACTCCGGGAGTTGGTGATGGACAGGGAGGCCTGCCGTGCTGCAGTTCATGGGGTTGCAAAGAGTCAGACACAACTAAGCAACTGAATTGAACTGAACTGATATATGGAAAAACAATTAGCAATGAAGCATAACAACATGTTTGTCGGTAAATTTTTATTTTTTTAAGTTTATTTATTTATTTATTTTTTTCCTGGTTTTTCTTTTTTTTTTAAATTTTTTTAAATTTTTGTTTAATGCTTATTCCATTTCACAGTACTGTATTGGTTCTGCCATACATTGACATGAATCAGCCACAGGTGTAGACGATCTCCCCATGTTAAAGCCCCCTCCCACCTCCCTTCCCTGCCCATCCCCCTGGTTCATCCCATACACTGGCCCCAGGCATCCTGTATCCTGTTTAAGTTTATTTTTAATTGGAGGTTAATTGCTTTGCTATATTGTGTTGGTTTCTGCCATAGTAATTTTTTAAAAGTTATCCTTTAATGTGTCATTTTCTAAAATTTTGCAGTAGTCAAATGTTGACTCATTGCTTACTACTATTAAAATGTACTATGAAGTTATTTCTAAAGAAAAACAGTTCTAAGGAATCCTTGTAGGATGAGAGCAAGGAAGATACTAAGGAATAAATAAAAATTCAAGGTTCTGAAAGGCATAATAATAGGACATTATTTTGGAATCTGTAGAAAGAAGGAATAAATTTATTTGTAGTAATGAAGAAGATAATTTGTCAGGAAAATAAAGTTGATACCACCTAGGTTAACTTAGAATAGAAAATGATAGGGAGTTTCTTATTTGGGTTTAATTTTTAATTCTGTTTTAATTCTAAGGTCCAATATAATGGCCTTTAGTTGCTTGTACCATTGATAAAATGCATGAATAAGAAATGAAAAACTTTTTTCTTGGTAGTCATGGAAAGGTTATTCTTCTTAGTTGATTCATTTAGCAGTAGTCAGGGTTTTATGAGGCCCTCTGCTATATTAAACTAAACTTGTTTTAAGTCAGTTCTGCTCTTCCTCAAGGGAAGCCATCCTAGATGAGTTTCTTGTTGAAGTGTTTATAGTCAGCCAAAATGTGGTTGAGGAGCAGAAAATCCCTTTGGCATATACTGTTCATGTACTTTGGAAGCATTTATAATCTAGAAATGTAAATCCTTTCAGGCCATGGTAAATGCCCTGGAGTTTGAAATTTTAACTTGCATATCAATTACATGCACTAAAACTTTTTAAAAAGCACTTGTAATTATTACACTGTAGACAAACTTCCACACTACTGTGCTTAGTATAAATTCACCTAAGTTTACTTAAAACTCCGTGGGCCACATTCATTGTAGTGTTCTGTTTAAGTTTGTTGCAGGACTAATGTGTCCTACTATGTGTCCTACAAATTTTTTTTTAAATTTGAATTTGGAATAGCTTAATTTTTACTTAACCCCCCAAAGTAAGTGTAGGTTCTTGATTTTTTCCATGTAATACTTAGGTGCCTATTAATATAAGGTGTTAAAGAGGATTCCTGTTTTAAAGGAACTTAGACTGGAATAGGAGTTAAAACATACACACCTAATTATAACCAAATGGAAAGTTTAGAACCTCATGAGAGAGGTTTAGTTAAGGTATTTGGAGATATGTGTGGTGAAAATTTTGCTCCTCTTTCAGTTTAGGGAAGGTGTTGGGCTGGAATTTTCAGTGGTTGAACAATGAAAAGTATACAGAAGATGCAAATTGAAATGAGTTTTAAAGCATGATTATGATTAGTGCATGCAAAGAATGTGGGTGGGAATTTTATTTGAGATTATTCCAACAGTACAAAGACTAATCCTTCACGGTATTACAGAATAGTCCACGGGATTTTGAGTTGAGGGTGGGTTAAGGGTAGGGAGGAGCCGAAACACCAATTACTTTGGCCACCCCACTGTGAAGAGCTGACTCATTAGGAAAGACCCTGATGCTGGAAAAGATTGAAGGCAGGAGGAGAGGGGCAACACAAGATGAGATGGTTGGATGGCATCACAAATCAATGGCTGTGAATATGAGCAAGCTCTGGGTGTTGGTGATGGACAGGGAAGCCTGGCATGCTGCAGTCCATGGGGTTGCAAAGAGCTGGACACAGCTGACCTACTGAATTGAACTGAACTAAGGGTAGAGTTTAGGGTGTGAATGTAGTAAGAGTTGAGATAAGATATCTTACTCCAGACTGGGGAAGGCCTTTGTACAGTGTGCTAGGTCATTTGTTGTTAAAGAATTTTTGATAGGGAAAGATTGTAACATTTGACTTGTATTTTAGAAAGTCATTTGGTTCACTTAGAAGGAGGTATTGAAGACAGAGAAAGAAATCGTGGAGGTGAGATCAATTTGAAGATTATTTCAGCACTCTTGGTTAGAGATTTTAATAAACTAAACTTCTTAGAGGTGAAAAGCAAAGGAGAAAAGGAAAGATACAAGTATCTGAATGCAGAGTTCCAAAGTATAGCAAGAAGAGATAAGAAAGCCTTCTTCAGCAATCAGTGCAAAGAAATAGAGGAAAAGAACAGAATGGGAAGGACTGGAGATCTCTTCAAGAAAATTAGAGATACCAAGGGAACATTTCATGCAAAGATGGGGTTGATAAAGGACAGAAATGGTCTGTACCTAACAGAGGCAGAAGATATTAAGAGGTGGCAAGAATACACGGAAGAACTGTACAAAAAAGATCTTCACGACCCAGATAATCATGATGATGTGATCACTAATCTAGAGCCAGACATCTTGGAATGTGAAGTCAAGTGGGCCTTAGAAAGCATCACTACGAACAAAGCTAGTGGAGGTGATGGAATTCCAGGGGAGCTATTTCAGATCCTGAAAGATGATGCTGTGAAAGTGCTGCACTCAGTATGCCAGCAAATTGGGAAAACCCAGCAGTGGCCACAGGACTGGAAAAGGTCAGTTTTCATTCCAGTTTCCAAAGAAAGGCAATGCCAAAGAATGCTCAAACTACTGCACAATTGGACTCATCTCACATGCTAGTAAAGTAATACTCAAAATTCTCCAAGCCAGCCTTCAGCAATATGTGAACCGTGAACTCCCTGATGTTCAAGCTGGTTTTAGAAAAGGCAGAGGAACCA
>SJYC01130410.1:0-19976 GCA_006408675.1 Madoqua kirkii | reverse complement strand
TACAAAATAGGCTATTTCTTATGTATCTTCATTATTGTTTTATTAAGTACTTACAGGAATCCATCAAATGTTGTCATGACTAAAATGAACTTGATATCTAAAGCCTTTCTTCTATTATTCCACTTAAAAGATTAGGTGGTGGGGGGAGATATAGGGAACTATTGGGTAGAACATTATAAGCAACTTGGGTAAGAAGAGTCTTAAGTCTAAGTACCTCATTAAAACTATAAACTAAACAAAATCTTCTCTTCACACCTGTCCGTGATGGAGCTATGGGGCCAGTTATGAAATATAGCATGTATAATGACTTCTTAGTTAATTGAGGATCATGAATTCAGAGAGAGAGTTTGAAAAATTTAGGAGTCATCAAGCTTTACTAGAAGGGAATTGAAATAGTGAAAGAAAATCTGGTACATATTCTGAAAATTTATTCAGTGAAAAAATGTGGAAACTTATTTAATACTTTAAAGAATAAGGGTGCTCAGATACTCAATCGTGACCAACTCTTTGCAACCCTGTGGACTGTAGCCCACCAGGCTCCTTTGTCCATGGGATTCTCCCAGCAAGAATACTGGAGTGGGGTGCCATTTCCTCCTCCAGGGAATCTTCCCAACCCAGGGGTTGAACCCATATCTCTTAATGTCTCTTATATTGGCAAGTGTGTTGTTTACCACTAGCACCACCTTGGAAACTCGTTCTTAAGGGAACATTGTATAAAACCTTTTTTTTTAAAAGGAAAAGTTAGATACTATTTTTTTAAATTAACGTGTGTCTGTCACAGTGGACAGCATTTTTAAGTCATAGTGGGAAAACCATTGAATTTCTTGTAATCATAGAGAAAATATTTGATAAAATATTACAGATCTTAAGAAGCACACATCTGAAGAAAATCCTGACAAAAGCACTCTAGAAAAAGCTATTGGATCACTAAAGGAAGTAATGACGTAAGTACATTATTTCAATTTTTTTGTTATTCCTTAGATTTACAGTGGAATTGGTGGAACAATTAGAATCGTAAGTAGAAAAAGATCAATAACAAAATTCTATAAAATAGTATCTAAATTATTTTTAGTAATGTAGTCACATATTAAAATGTTAGAAATATTGTTAAAATATGATTAATCAAAAACATACTTGTGAATGTATACATGTAGAGAGAGTAACTGGTTTAGAAATTTGAAAATGTTATAAATGCACCAATAGACATTTTCTTCATATATTTCCAGTCTTAGCTTGTTTTTGTCTTCATATTCTTATTAACTACCCAAATGGAATTTGGGAATTTGACCATGATGAAAAGGTTAATATGTTTTTCACATTAGCTTTGACTTTTTTTCTTACTTTGAATTCTGTGGGCTTAAATTGGTAGGGTTTGTTGGAGATGTATTCAAAGTACGAACTCAGTGAAATTTACTAGGGGAAATTGATTATTGATTATTAAACTTAAGCTGCTTACTGTAGGTCTAACTTGGAGACAGCATTGATCAGAAGTGATTTGTTTTTTTTACTAATATGATCATAATTAAAAGCTCTATTGTTGTTAATTGTTTTAATTGTTTGCTTCCTGAAGGGTGAGGATATAGCACCTTTTTGAACTTACATATAAGCATATTCAG
The DNA here is from genome assembly GCA_006408675.1 of Madoqua kirkii. NCBI lineage: Eukaryota > Metazoa > Chordata > Mammalia > Artiodactyla > Bovidae > Madoqua > Madoqua kirkii. Next base: position 18,360 of record SJYC01130410.1, on the reverse strand, counting down.
TCGATTTAATTGAATAGCTTCTGAGATGCCATGAGGTGCTTCTGTATGATACAGAGTTCCTTTCTTTTTTTTTTTATCTTCTAAAACTTGGCACTGGATTCTTTATTTGGCTGCACTAGGTCTTAGTTGCTGCATGCAAGCTTTACCTAGTTGCAGAGAGCAGGGACTACTCTTTATTGCAGTGTGCAGGCTCCTTATTGCAGTGGCTTCTCTTGTTGGCTCTAGGCAGGCAGGTTTCAGTAGTTTCACTGTGTGGGCTCAGCAGTTGTGGCGCTCAGGCTTAGCTGCTCCTGGGCATGTGGAATCTTCCCAGAACAGGGATCAAACCTGTGGTCCCTGCACTGGCAGGCAGATCCTCAACCACTGCCTCCATGCAAGTCCTGAAACAGAGTTTCTTAAAATACTCGTAAGGAGCTCCTGTATAGAAACTCCCAGCTCTAGTGAAAGGATCTAACAGTAGAATAATGCTCAAATTAATGGATATGAGCTTCTGTTGCTACTGAAAGCATTATGCATATTTTGGCTTTTGCTTATACTTGTATTTTATATGTTGATGAGCCAACTGTCATGCTTTTGGTTTGTTATTTTGGGATCAGGATAGTAGTGTTTTCAATACTTTGTAGTTTAACATAAACATTCTTTACCTTGATCGTATCTACAAACTGTGAATTATGCAGTCAGTGTTAACATATTTTCATAAAACAAAGACACTTAATTTTGTTGATTTATTTGTATTATTTGTATAGTCACTAGCTCATATCTTTTGATTTCCTTTTTTCTATATGCTTTAGATTTAGCTTGCTCTTCCTGCCTCCCCCCTCCATGTGTCTTAAAGTAGAAGATTAGGATATTGATTTGAGCGTATTTTTTTAATTGTTTACTTTTATAGCTATAAATTTCCCTTTAAACACTACTTTAGTCATGTTCTTGGTTTTTTTTTTTTACCTGAAACTATTTTCTGATTTCCCTTGTGATTACGTCTTAACTTATTGGTTGTTCAGGAGCTTATTGTTTAATTACCACATATTTGTGAATTTTTGAAGTTTCCTTTTGATACTAATTTTCTAATTTTACTTCACCATTTATAGAAAATATGCTTTGTATTATTTCAGTCCTTTTAAACTTCCCGAGGCTTATTTTATGGCTTAACCTGGTGAAGGTACCATGTACACTTGAGAAGAATATACTGTGCTCTTACTGGATATTTTCATTATTTTACTTTTAGACTATTCATGTCTTTGATGTAAAATGTGTCTTTTGTAGATGGGATATAATTAGGCTTGCATTATTTGAGGCATTGACTTGAAAAACCTCTTTCTTTATACTTTGCTGGGGTTTTTTTTTAGTTGGTTCAGGCAAAGTATATATTTCTCCTCTATTCCATCTTGTCTGGAAGCAATAGTCTTAATTTTTATTTCAGTGAAATGATTAGCATATAATTTGGGAATGATTTGCGTAAAACCTTACCTGAACTTAAAACTTCTGAACCTGCAGTTTATACCAGTGTAATGTATTTTAGGAAGTGTATGGTGAATATAGTTTAAAGCGAGAGAGAGAGAATATAGTAAGGAGTCAAGCAAAACTTACTTTTCTGAAGGATTCTATGAAAAATTTTTTAATGTAGTGTGGGATACTTTTAGGGAATATATTAACTGATGCAGTTATCAAAATTAAGACATATTCACATGGAGGGATTTTTGTGTGTGTGTGTGACACAAGATGTGTATATATACAGTTTTTATGGTCTGTTTTAAAAATACCTTTATTAATTTTCAGCCATATTAATGAGGATAAGAGAAAAACAGAAGCTCAAAAGCAAATTTTTGATGTTGTTTATGAGGTAGATGGATGTCCAGTAAGTATTCATTTTTGATGATTGTCGACTTACTCTTTTTGTTCTTGTTATAGTTGACCCTTGAACTACTGGGAGTTAAGGGCACCTGCCCAGAGTGAAAGAAAATCTGCATATAATTTATAGTTGGCACTCTGTTTCTGTGTTTTTGTATTCATGGATTCAACCAATCATGGGTCATGTAATACTGTAGTACTTATTTACTAAAAAAGAAAACCTGTATAAGTGGACTAGTGCAGTTCAAACCTGTGTTGTTCAAGATCAGCTGTATTTAGATTCTGCCAGTTATAATATAAGCAGAATCTTGGCACAAATTTCTTTTTGATTATAACTTAAAGTATTTACCATGAAGTAATCTCTTTTATTAATATTTTCAATCTATTCAGGCTAATCTTTTATCTTCTCACCGAAGCTTAGTTCAGCGAGTTGAAACAATTTCTCTAGGTGAGCACCCCTGTGACAGAGGAGAACAAGTAACTCTCTTCCTCTTCAATGACTGCCTGGAGGTAAAGTTGTCCTTAATATAGTGTAATAACATTTCTGTTTTGTGTGACTTCATTGAATCTTTAAAACTAAGCCTTGATTGAAACAATAAGTTTTAATTAAATTAATTAAAGAAGTTTAAAGTGAACTTTCATAACTTTTTTGATGAGACCAATTGTTGATTTAATGCTATTAACTGAATGCTTTTAGGAGAAGACCTAACATTAAGAAGTACCATATTTTTCCATAACTTCAAATCCATGTCAAAATGAAAATTTAGTTTATTTCCATGCAAATAAATGCCTAGATCAAGAATTTTAGGAACTTCTTGTATGTATGTATATTTCTTCAAGATTTACAAAATAATTATGACTTCTTTTTAAAATTAAATACATTTTGCCAGCAGAGAAATCCGTATTTTGTTGAAGATGGACATAACTTATATAATGAATTATAATCCCCTGCTGATGAAACTATAGCCCACCAGGCTCCCCGTCTATAGAATTCTCCAGGCAAGAATACTGGAGTGGGTAGCCATTCTGTTCTCCAGGGGATCTTCCCAACCCAGGGATCGAACCCAGGTCTTTATCCTCTTTAATCTTTGGAGAGTTGTGGCTTGCTCTAAATTTTTAAATTTTACTTCCCCTTCAGTTTTTGTGATGTCTTCTACAGCTGGCTCATTGACTTACCTTGCACTCTGCTTCGTGCCATTGGTCATTCCTCGTAGCCTCCAAGTCTGTTATCTCACAGCTTGGCCTCTTACTTCCTTCATCTTTCCTGAATTCACTGACTTTTTTTTCCTACTCTCTCTTAGTCTCCATGTCAAAATCACATTAACTATAACAGTTCTATTTCTAACATTAAATTTGGAGCCCAAATTTTGGACCTCTTGTTCTTTAGCTTATTTTTTTTTTAACCCCAAAACTTAGAGCAAATTTGAAATGAAGAGAATGGTAAATGTTAGAAACATTTAAAATGAATAAGATCTGAACTGACATCACTTAGATATGACAGGTGATGTATCTGTATTTTGAGTTCTTACCTTGATGGACTAGCATTTGTTTCATCAGTATTAATACTTGTCATTGTTTTTCCTTTTTAAAAATGAACCTTAAAATTACTTATTTTACTTAGCTAAATTAAAAGTACATTCAAATATTACAGTGGAAGTTAAAGAATTACTTTTTTTCACCACATTACTATAAATGGGCTTTTAATATTTGGTATGTATCATAGATCTGTGTCATATTTCTGTATCAATGTGAATGTGATACTGACTGCCTTTTCATTTCTTCTCATTAACCAACACAGATTTCAGCCTTACTTTGTCATATTCATCATGATGAATATGACCAATCAATCTCAATTCATTAAGCAACTTAATCTAAATTATTTTGTGTTAGTGTCTTTTAGTAAATAAGCTCAAATGGTCAAGAATCCACATGCAATGCAGGAAACCTAGGTTTGATCCCTGGGTTGGGAAGATTCCCTGGACCTGGAAAATTCCATGGACTTTTTATAGTCCAAGGGGTCACAGAGTCAGACATGACTGAGTGACTTTCACTTTCATAAGCCCAAAAGAGATGTTCTTTTAAAAAGACAAAATAATCTATGATTTCATAGAAATGAAAAATTTAAAGACCTTATAAAATTCTCAGAATTTATATATATCATGAGTCACAGGATCCTTTCTGATTTTGCTCCTGTCTTCTCCAGCAGTACTTTACCTGTCTCTTCCTTTGGTGAGTTCCCAGTTTAATTAAAGTTATATCAGCACATTGACTTTATAATTTGCATCAGTTTGTAATGTATTGTTACTTTGATTTTCATATTTCTCAATACTATGTAAGTGTCATGAAAACCAGAACCATTTCTATATTATTTGCTCCATTATCCTCAGTTCCTTGCATGGGATCTAAGAAAACTGTGAATTCTGTTTCTAAACTGAAGTCAGTTATTTTTTTGAACACAAGGCAGTGATCCCAGAGCAACTATTCCCTTTTCCAAATTCAAGGCCATTTATTGATTCCTTCATCCTTTGATCCCATTATTTCTCACAACAATTCTCAGTTCTTTCACACCTCTGGAATCTTTTCCATAGATCCTGTTTTCCTGACTATTGAGCTCTTTTTGTATGAATGTGAACAATTCTGTTACATAGTTACATGTATGAATTTGTCACATAGTAACTATGCTGCTGCTGCTAAGTCGCTTCAGTTGTCTCTGACTCTGTGACCCCGTAGATGGCAGCCCACCAGGCTCCCCCGTCTCTGGGATTCTCCAGGCAAGAACACTGGAGTGGGTTGCCATTTCCTTCTCCAATGCATGAAAGTAAAAAGTGAAAGTGAAGTCGCCCAGTTGTGTCCAACTCTTAGCGACCCCATGGACTGCAGCCTGCCAGGCTCCTCCACCCATGGGATTTTCCAGGCAAAAGTACTAGAGTGGGGTGCCATTGCCTTCTCTGAGTAACTGATACTTACAGATAATTTTGGAATGACTGATACTTAATGAGCTGCATATTGACTTTATGTGACTAGTGCCATTTTATTTTTAAGCATTTGGTCTTTGTCTTTGTTACTGACATCAACTTTTTCTCCCCCCTCAATAATCAGATAGCAAGAAAACGACACAAGGTTATTGGTACTTTTAGGAGTCCTCCAGGCCAGACCGACCCCCAGCTTCTCTTAAGCATATTCATCTAATGCCTCTTTCTCAGATTAAGAAGGTGCTAGACTTACGAGAGACAGAAGGTATGGTCATTGGATAAACTGTTGGCTAAATAAAAATAGTTTATATTCATTGAAGGTTTAATTCCCTTATATGTATATTTTTAAACTGGTAAATTATTTTTCAATATTGTTGATTAGTTCTGGCAGAGTAGCTGTTCATTACTTTTATCCCACTACATTTCTGGGAACTGATTTGCTTTTTAATTTTTTTCAAATAAAAGTACTCTTTCATTCTGTAGAATATCTTCATCTCTTAAGATACAAGGAGCTTTTAAATAGTTACATGGGTTAAAATAGTGCCCATCCTCCCCATTACCAAACCAAAACTTATTCCTTCAGAATCCAAAAGCAGTTGTAGTCTATTACCTGTGCTTCAACATCTTACAACATTCCCTGTGCCAGTGGCTGCATTGTGAGGGATACATTTAGGATATCACCAGAAATAGATATGCATGAGTAACTATGGCAGACTCAACATGGGCTCATATGTGTATTAAGGAAAGCTTTTACTCTAAACTTTGAGAATGTTAAGAGAGGGTTCTTTGAAGGCTTGAAATTGGCAAAAGTTTGTACCTACCAGAAGCAATATCATTTTTTTAAATAGTAACTAATGATATGTATGCTTGCCAATATTTTGCTTGTTTAGGCATATATTATTACCATGTAAGTTGGTTTTATCACTGATCCTATCCTCTAATGAAGGAAAGCTTTCAATTTATGAGAAATAAAACATGAATAGCAACTTATATTGCTCTCTTTACTCAGTTGTCACATTCTGGATTTATTAAGGGCTACATAGAACATTTACTTAAATCGTCTGTATTTTTTGGATTATAATTTTGGAAGACTTCATTGTTTAAAATAGGTTCTGTTTTAGCATCTTGATCATAAAACCTTTTGTAACAGTTTTAATATTTGAGTATTTCTTTCAGTTTAAGTAGGTTGAATTATTGAATTATTCTTACAGTGTCACTTTAAAAACGTAAATTCTAGAATTCTAAGAAATTATCTAATTTTTTAAAGCTTCATTAAAGAAAATATTAAATGTTATGGAAAGTACTACTTACCTAACAACATTAAATTATTATTGTTGGTTCCTCACATGGTATGTCCTATTATTTCCAATGTTTCAACATAATATGATGCTGCTCTTTGTCCAATTAAAAACTAAGGGAACAGGAAAGATAGAGATAATTTACTGGGTAGAGAAGAGAGAATTCAGTGGAGTTTTCTTGCCCTGAGGGAACTAAACGTGTGTTAAATCTGTCATTTTCCAAGGAGTAACTTGTAGTGTTTGTGACTATTCTGGAACCCTAGATTGCCATAATGCTTTTGCATTGCTTGTGAGGCCACCAACAGAGCAAGAAAATGTGCTGCTCAGTTTCCAGATGACATCAGAGGAACTTCCAAAAGAAAACTGGCTAAAGATGCTATGTCGACATGTAGCCAACACCATTTGTAAAGCAGATGCTGTAAGTTCTTAAACTACTATTGTAATGAAAGTTTAAACTTCATGGTGATGTACATACTAAACGTGTATGTTTCTGATGACTTGTTAATTATGAATGCAGGAGAATTTTAGTTTTGTGTTTATTGAGGAAAACTGATTTAAAAGTTGTTTTGGAAAAGATGTTTAAAAGTATAGACACATACAACATTTTTTGAATCCCTACTTTATAGATAGGCCCTCATAGCCTTAGAACTTCTGTGGCTCTGCTTTAGTGAAGCTTTTGGAACATGCGTTTTCATTTATGCTCTTTGACTTTACTATTTGTGGGAGAATATTTTGTTCTGTTGTTCTTTTATCTTATTGAGAGCAATATGGTGAGTTGTAGCAAGTTGCTTTTCCTGTCAGGCAAGTTGCCAATCCAGTTTTATCAGTGCAGTCTCTTAAAATCAAAGGCATTATAAATGTATAATCCCTTTTATCCTGTACAGATTAAAGTGAAGATATATGAGAAAATCAAAATCGGTAGCTTGTGATAGATCTTGGATGAAGTCTAGGTCCATTAAAAGATAATTTGATTTCTGCATCATATATGGGAGGGATATGTGATAGATATTGATCCCTTCATATTTGCACAAATGATATATTAGATGGAGGAGAATGTATAAATAGATGACCCTTTTCAGTATAGTAGATTGCCTTGGACATTTCCTGTGGGAATAAAATTTAATTATAGTTAAATCTGATCTTCAAAGACATTGAGATATGATTATTATTGTTTATAAATACCTGATTAAGGATAGCTAACTGTTTAGAAAAATTAAGAGACTTAAAAAATTTTTTTTAATTGAAGTCTAGTTTATTTACAGTGTTGTGTTAGTTTCTGGTATATAGCAAAGTGATTCAGTTATACATATATATTCATATTCTTTTCCATTATGGTTTATTATGGGATACTGAATATAGTTCCCTGTGCTGTACAGTAGGACCTTGTTGTTTATCCATTTTATATATAGTAGTTTGTATCTGCTAATCCTAATGTATTCCTCCCCCACGCCTTTTCCCCTTAGGTAATGATAAGTTCTTACGTTTTCTATGTCTTTGAGTCTGTTTCTGTTTTATAAATAATTTAATTTGTGTCATATTTTAGATTCCACATATAAGTGATATTATGTAGTATTTGTCTTTGTGATTTACTTCACTTAATATGATATAATCTTTGTGTGTGTGTGTGCATGTGTGTGCTTAGTCATGTCCAGCTCTTAGTGCCCTCATAGCCTGTAGCCCGTCAGGGGGTTTCCCAGGCCAGAATACTAGAGTGGGGATGCATTTCCTACCCCAGGGCTCTTCCCAACCCAGGGATCAAACTTGCATCTCCTGCATTGGTAGGTGGATTCTTTACCATTATTTCCACCTGGGAAGCCCTTGATAATCTCAGGTCCATCCATGTTACTGCATGGCATTCTTAAACTATATTTTATGGCCAAGAGCGACTTCACTTTCACTTTTCACTTTCATGCATTGGAGAAGGAAACGGCAACCCACTCCAGTGTTCTTGCCTGGAGGATCCCAGGGACAAGGGAGCCCGGTGGGCTGCCGTCTATGGGGTCGCACAGAGTCCGACACAACTGAAGTGACTTAGCAGCAGCAGCAGTATTCCATTGTGTATCTATTCCACATCTTTATCCATTCATCTATCATGTTGCTTCCATGATTTGGAAATTGTAAGTTGTGCTGCTGTAAAATTTATTGTAATTTGTAAATTGTACTGCTATAAACATTGGGGTACCTGTATGTTTTTGACTTATAGTTTTCTTTGGATATATGCCTGGGAGTGGGATTGTTGGGTCATATGACAACTCTGTTTTAAGGTGTTTTTGGTTGTTTGTTTTTATTGTTTTCTTGTTTTCAGGGTTTTAAGGAACTTCTACTGTTACCCTCTCTGCCTTTGTTATTTGTAGACTTTTTAGTGATGTCCATTCCTTCTGGTGTGAGGCAGTACCTTTTGTAGTTTTGATTTCATTTTTCTAATAATTAGTGATGTTGAGCATCGTTTCATGTTCTGTTGTCCATCTGTATGTCTTTGGGGAAGTGTTTATTTAGGTCTTTGTCTGGTTATTGATTGAATTATTATTTGTTATTAAGTTGTATGAGCTGCTGCTATATTTTGGAAATTAATCCCTTGTTGGGCACATTGTTTGCAAATGTTTCTCCCATTGTAGATTGTCTTTCTTTTTATGGTTTCCTTTACTGTGGAAAAGCATTTAAGTTTATTAGGTCCCGTTTGCTTGTTTTTACTCTTATTTCTGTAGCCTTGGGAGACTGATCTAAGAAAACAGTTGGACTTTTATGTCAGAGAATGTTTTGCCTATGTTCTCTTCTAGGAGTTTTATCGTGTCATGTCATATATTTGGGGCTTCCCTGGTGGCTCAGATGGTAAAGAATCTGCAGTGCAGGAGACCCAGGTTCAATCCTTGGGTCTGGATGATCTCCTGGAGAAGAGAATGGTGTTTAAGAGTTTATGTATGGTGTGAGAGACTGTTCTGACTTCCTTGATTTATATGCATCTGTCCAGCTTTTCCAATACCACACTGAAGAGACCTTTTCTTCCCCCTCAATTCTGTACTCATGCCTTCTTTGTCAAGAGTATATAGTAATCTCAAGGTATCTTCTGATTTCCTCTTTGATTCCATCACTGACTCTTTGAGATATATATATATATTTTAGTAGCATGCTTTTTAGTTTCCATATAATTTTTTTTTCTTCTCTAAGGTTGACTTGTAGTTTCATGCTATTGTGTTCAGAAAAGATGCTTGAAATAATTTCTGTCCTCTTAAATTTGTTCAGTCTTATTTTGTGTCCTAGTATGTGGTCAATCCTAGGGGTTGATCTATGTGCACTTATAAAGAATGTATTCTGATTTTTTGGATGTAATGGCCTGAAAATATTTATTAAGCCTACCTTTTTATTGTATCATTTAAGATCTCTGTTGCCTTTTTCATTTTGTCTGGAAGATGTGTTATCTGTTGATGTGAATGAGATGTTGAAGTCTTTTACTGTTGTACTCCTGTCAGTTTCTTCCTTTATGTCTGTTAATACTTGCTTTTTGTATTTAAGCACTCGTATATTGCATATGTTAACAAGTATTAAATGCGTGTAATATCTTCATCTTGTATTGATCCTTTCATCATTATAGAGTGCCCTTTTTATCTTTATGACTTTTGTTTTACAGTCTGTTTTGTCTGGAATGAACATGCTAGATCTGCTTTGTTGTCATTTCCATTTATACAAAATATCTTTTCAGTCTCATTGCTTTCAATCTGTGTGTCATTGGCCCTGAGGTGTGTTTCTTATAGACAGCAGGTTGTAGGCTTTTTTTTTTTTTTAATCCAGTGTGCAGTTGTCTTTATTAGAGTGTTTAGTCCATTTAAGGTAATTATTGATAGATATATATTTATTTCCATTTTAAGCCTTATTTCCCAGTTGAGTTTATACTTCTTCTTTGTTCCTTTCTGTTTTCCCGGTTTTGGTTTGATGGTTTTCTTTTGTATTACGCTTTTTTCTTTTCTTTTACTTTTTGTGAACCTGTTACATGGTTTTGATTTGTGTTACCCTGGCTATCAAGTGTGTTAACCCACAACTATGTTGACTTGCTGTAGACTGATAGTCATACAGGCTCAAACACATTCTTTAAAATAAACTACATTTTTATACTCTTTCCCCACATTTTATACAGCTGAGAAATCAGCTGACAGCCTTATGGAGGGGTTCCTTTGTAATTAACTCTTTGTTTTTCTTTTGCTGCCTTTAGAATCCTCTTTATATCTTTAAATTTTATTGTTTTAGTTATAGTATATCTTGGTGTAGTTCTATTTGGGTTCATCTTGTTTAGGACCCTCTGTCCTTTCTATACATGGGTTTCCGTTTCCTTCCTTAAATTTTGGACATTTTCAGCCATAATTTCTTCAAATACATTTTTAAATTCCTATTCTCTTTGTTTTCCTTCTGGGATTCCTATTGTGCACATCTGGATACTTTATATTATTCCATAGGTCATATATATATATATATGTATGTATTTAATTTGTATTTCTGCCTGCTCTTCTAGTCTGGTAATTTCCACTATTCTGTCTTCCAGATCACTTATTAGTTCTTCATTATTCAGCTTGCTGTTTTGGTTGCCTTTAGTTCAGCTTTTGTCTCAGCAAATGAGTTTTCTACTTTTAATTGACTCCTCTTTATATACACATATATATTCTTTTTTATTTTACAGTATCTCTATTTCTATCCATGTCATTTCTTAACTCCTTGAGTATTTTCATTATCTCCTTTTTGGACTCAGGATCTGGTAGACTGGAGATATCTGTTTCATTGTTTGTTCTTTCAGGGGAATTCTCTTGGTCTTTTAATGTTTAATTTTACTTTTATTTCTCTGACTCTGAATTAAGGAGAAACTGCTATCTACCGTGGTCTGGAAGGGCAGTTTATATGAGGGAGTGTCCCTGTGTAGCCTTTGTGAGTATAATATTTTTGAGCAAAGACTGTTTTTAGTATGGATGCCTGCCACATTTTTCCTCTCTGTGTGTTACCCATTATCCCCTTGATAAGAGCATGATTGTTATCATGATGCCTGGAGCCTGCACTGGATGTTGAGTGTGGCCTCCTCTTTGCTCTGTGGTTGTTACAACTCTGTCTGGGGCAGGGTCTGCCCCCTTTTTGGATAGATGCTCCAGGTCTGTTTCTGAACTCCAGTGTGAGGTAAATAGAACTAGAATGCTCCCACTGAGAGAGACGCCACCCATCAGATATCGGGGAAGGACTTGTCTGTGGGAAAGTGCACTCTGTGATTTTGCCTGTCACTATTGTGCTGCTTCAGAGTACAGTTTTTAGCACACCCCTTAGTCCCACCTCAGCTGTGGAGATTTCTATAATTAGCTCTGGTAACCCTCAGGTCTTCTGCTCACAAAGCTACTAGCACAGATTTGTTGACAGAGAACTACTAAGGTCAGGCACTGGGATCACCATGGCTGGGTTGAGCACCTGGACCCTCCATAGCTGTAGGAGCTCCTGAGTCAGCCCAGACCCTCGGCCTACTTCTGTGTGTGAGTGCTAGCAGAGCCCCTTATCTCTAGACCTGCCCCAGCCACAGGACCACAGTAATCTACACCAGTGTCCTACAGGCCCTGAGTTTACCAAGCCATCTCAGGCACATGAATTCATGAGCCATGGGGACATTAAGGTTTCAGCCCTGCTTTCTAAGTTGTAAGGCCACTGGCAATTGGCTAGAATTGCAGCCTGCCTCTGAATGAGCAGCTGGGCCTGTTGTGAGCACACTGAGAATGAAGCTGCTATTCTGTGCCCTACCCTTTCTTTGAGTGTACAAGTTAACAGTGGGGCTTCAGTGGCAGATCCAGTCTCCTTTTTGCACATGCACCAGATTGCAGCTTGGATCATACTCCAGGCCCCTTCAGGCAGTCTTCATGCAGGCAACTCTAGTCTTCGCCCCAGGTCTGTCCTCTGAAGCCCAGATTTTAGCAGCCAACCTTCTCAGACGCCTCAGAAGGTAAAGGATCCACCTGTAGTGCAAGAGACACAAGAGATCTGGTTTCAATCCCTGGTTCAGGAAAATCTGCTCAAGAAAGAAATGACAACCCATTCCTGTATTCTTACCTGGAAAATCCCATGGACAAAGGAGCCTGGCAAGCTATAGTCCAAAGGGTTGCAAAGAGTTGGACACAGCTGAGCACCTGTGTGCACCAGCAGAAATGCCTCTCAGGCTGAGGATTGCAGTGAGATGTCCTTGCCTTCTCTGTGTGTCTCCCTCTGTTCTACTTGTTGCAGACCAGTTGGTGTGTTCTCTCAAGCCTCTGAAGCTCTCTTTCTTTCCACACTGATCGCCCCTGGTGGTGAAGCGTTATCCCGTGTCAAGGAACACTTCCTCTTTCATAGCTCCCTCCCAGGAGTACAGATCCTATCCCGATTGCCCTTTTCTTTCTTTTCTCCTACTCTGTGGAGATCACTTTGGTGATCTTTCTTGCATCTTGGTTTTATGAGCTCTTCTGCCAGCATTTAGCAGGTATTCTGTGAGCTTTATTCTACATACAGGTATGTCTGTGGAAGGAGGTGAGTTCCATGTCCTTCTATTGCACCATCTTGCTCTGGTCCTTGATTTGTTTGTTTGTGTTTTTTTTTTTAAATTTCTGTGGGCCAACAATATATTGCTATAAATAAAGGATTGCTCCACACGAAGGTTCATTGAAAGAAATATAGTACTAGTGCATACAACAGAATGCTGGCTAGGAAAATAATGGAGACAGCTCTTTGTAAAGACAAAAAACTTCATTATAAGGAAGAATTTTTTTCTCATAGTGCTAGGTATCCATATATAACATGAATCTCTGCAGTAGAGTAATTTCCTACTGTAGAGATTATTCCTAAATTTATCACAGTGTCCAACTAGATGGCTTTTGCAGTCTTTTATAAATTTATAACTATGATTCTGAAGTGTAAACAGTAATGGAAAAATGCTTAAAATAAAATCTATTGAATTACTAGCCACAGGATGGCTTGTAATTCTAGAACTGGAATATAAACAATTAATGAGAGTATTTCATAAAGTAAGATTAACCACAAGGTGGCAGCAAACATTTAACCTATATCCTAATTAATACTATTTTAAGCCACAAAATTCTTTCCAGTTATAAAATTTTGTTACTAAAAAGTGTTTATAAGTGTTTAAAAATTCAGATATTCAGGGACTTCAGTTGAACTCTCCCTTATATTTCAGATAGTACATTTTAAAGTGCCCTGATTTGGTGTCTTCTCTTTTGAGAACTTTTGCCATGTTGAAGAGAAAATATTTGTATACTCATATATACATTGTAAAAAACAGCAAAAGTCTCGAGTAGTTTGATTTATATAAGCACCTGTGTGTGCATGTAAGTTCTGACAGGTTTGACTTTAGGAACAGCTGTGTATTTTTATTTTATTATTTTAAAAATTAATATTAATTTCAACAGGAGAATCTTATTTACACTGCTGATCCAGAATCCTTTGAAGTAAATACAAAAGATATGGACAGTACATTGAGTAGAGCATCTAGAGCAATAAAAAAGACTTCAAAAAAGGTAAATCTCAGTGATATTATTATTCACTGTGCCTCCAAAATGTATTTTTCAGAGTATATTAAAATAATATAGCCGTAGATGTCAGTGTGGTAATACATAAAACAAAGTTGTTTTTCGGTTTTAGGAATGGCCTGCAGAGATAATAGTTAAACTTAGCAAATTCCTTGGCACAGTAATTTTAACAGCTTTTACCCTTCCCATTCTAGTTAACTGTGATATTTCTGATGGTGTTTAAAGTATATGTGCATTCATGTTAGAATTTGCCTTAGGTATTTTTCAGCAAAGGGCACACCGTAGAGTCAGGAAACCTGGGATCTGTTCCTTACCATAGTAAGTTTCAGACTTACAATGATGAAGATAACTTTCCTACTTAGCTTAACTTCCCTTATCGAGGTTGTTCAGGACTATATGAGAATGTTGGTAATAGGTTTTTTAAAAGTAGAATTAGAGTTTTAATTTTATAGGTTAATTTATAGCCAGAGTCTGTTGTTCAGTTTATAAGTTTTTGGTTCTTGTTTTCTTTGCCTTTGAGGGGAGGCTGCATACTTTAATCATCATTGTATCTCTGCATTTAACATGAATGATATATAGTAGATAAACATTAACAATGGTGATTCAAATAAAGTCCTACCCTTTTTCAGGTAAATTGAGGTTTAAGTGACTTTGGATCAATGATCTCACAACTGAATTATAGCAGAATTAGACAATACCAAGGTTTCTTCTCATGCCAAATTTTCCCTCCTACTTTTTCCTGCTGGACTAGTGTTCTATGAATGCAAGATGGAATAACCCACAATGTACTACATTTTCTCACTGCTTTGTTCAAAGGTTCTCATTCTGTCATATACTTTTTATAGAAAAAAGAATATAGCAGAATTCCTCCATATTTTTTATAGAAAAACTTTTAATGTGAATATGGCTTTGTTTTACATATAATTGTTCTAATTATAATTGTTCTAATCAATTATATATTAGATTTATCTAGGTTTTTAAATTAATTGTATCTTGTTTTAATTTTAGGTTACAAGAGCATTCTCTTTCTCCAAAACTCCAAAAAGAGCTCTCCGAAGGGCTCTTATGACATCCCAAAGTTCAGCAGAGGGAAGAAGTCCCTCTAGCAATGAGAAGCATGTAATGAGTCGTCTGGCTAGCACATCATCATTAGCAGTAAGTGATTTTGATTTAACAGGCTAAATGACTTCAAATTTATCAAGTTGGTATAAAATTTGTTGACTTTTTAAAGGTGGAAATCTTAATATTTCCATCAATTTTCTTGCTATATCTAACCTCATATTTTATAAAGCTAGTTAAGTCTTTAGTTAATATACATCAAAGGTTATAGCTTATTATGACTATGTTTATATAGATTTGTAATCAAGATTAACCTTCCAATGGAAGAGAAATCATACTTGGTTGATAATATAAATTTTTGCAAAGGTGTTAATGAAAACAAGTATTGAAATTAACAAAATATAGTAAGCATTCATTTACTAAAATTAGATTGTAAGCTTTCTGAAGCCCAGTGCACTATCCTTTTTTTATTTCCTGCATCTGTTGTAACTATTATAAATATTACTGCTTTTCAAATGAAGATAATTGGATTTTATAGAAAAATTTTGGGAAATTAATACATATTACTTATGGCTTTACCAGTTTTATGTAAATAATATAAATAAGTACCTAAAGTATCTTTAAGACATTCCTGTCCTCTTCTCAATTGCCTATTTCTGTTCTAACAGATTACCCATTCTGTTTCCACAAGCAATGTAATTGGATTTACTAAGCATGGTTATGTTCAGCTCTCAAACTCTACTGGTGGGCGCTCTCAAAACTCCTGGTTTTGATCTGTACTTCATTCTGCCTCATGAGCTAGTTTTTCAGAGATATTAGAAGGAAATTCTGAGTTTTCAAATTTTAAAAAAGTTATATCCAAGTAATCTTTGATATTTGTGAAGAATTAGGAGATATGTCAACCAGTAATGGAAACAAGCCTTGTGAAGTTTAATGTGAACTTATTAGCTATTTGAAATTTGTAGTTATATGAAAAAAAGAAAATATTTTTCTCCACTGAATCACTTATTAGGTGAATGGGAACTTTTGAATTCACAACTTTATAAGTGCTTTGAAATCACAACAACTTAGGCTTAATG
Organism: Madoqua kirkii; assembly: GCA_006408675.1. Lineage (NCBI taxonomy): Eukaryota > Metazoa > Chordata > Mammalia > Artiodactyla > Bovidae > Madoqua > Madoqua kirkii. Next base: position 2,572 of record SJYC01130410.1, on the reverse strand, counting down.
GAGTTTCTTTGTTTATTGGCACATCAAACTATTTTGCAAGATAATTTACTTATAAAGCCTGAAAAATCAGTCCCATTAGAGATTTTTTTATTTATGGAAGTAATTACTTAAAAATAGTAGTAATTGTCCTATGAAGTGGATTTATATTCCAAATATGATTCTTAATCTTAGAATTATGACATTTGTATAAAATTTGTGCTTTTAATATTGCAAATGATAAAGGTTTTACCTGAGGAAAATGTAAACTTATATGATCTACTTAAATCATTGCTTTGCTGTCACTTGAATGGTAATACTTGACCAACACAGCTCTTTAACTCTTCAAACCTTGTTGATGAGAACTTACAGCTAGCTAGCTGCCTTGCTGGCTCTAAGTTTGTGTTAGTCGCTTAGCTGTGTCCTGCTGTTTGTGATGCCATGGACTGTAGCCCACCAGGCTCCTCTCTGTCTCTGTCTGTGGAGTTCTCCAGGCAAGAATACTAGAGTGGGTTGACATTCCCTTCTCCAAGGAATAGTTAACCATTTATGTCTGTTAATGGAGACGGCAGTGGCACCGCACTCCAGCCTGGAAAATCCCACGGATGGAGGAGCCTCGTAGGCTGCAGTCCATGGGGTTGCTAAGAGTCACTGAACGGCTTCACTTTCACTTTCATGCATTGGAGAAGGAAATGGCAACTGACTCCAGTGTTCTTGCCTGGAGAATCCCAGGGACGGGGGAGCCTGGTGGGCTGCTGTCTATGGGTCGCACAGAGTCGGACACGACTGAAGCGACTTAGCAGCAGCAGCAGCAGCATGTCTGTTAAAATAGTACTTTTCATAATAATTTGTTTTGATTTATATCTCCTCTTAACTTTTTGGTATTGTTTCTTTGTTATTAAAAATTCTGATGATATTTAACTTTGACACTCTGAAATAATAAAGTTTAGACAGCGTAGTATATTAGTAATCTCTATTATCAGAAGCACTGCTGTTTTGCTTAGTTTTATTTGAAACAAAATCATACATACACACATATAAACATGGGTTGAATACATAATATAAAAGCTTTTTCAGAGTGTATGGCTTCTAATTTAGATAATTATTTTCCATGAAGTAATTTTACTCTTCTTAATTCTGCTTATGATTAAGAAGAAACCACTCTGGTTTGTCTTTTTAACCTCAAAAATTTGTCTTCTAATTTATAATTTTAAAAAGACACCTGAAACACTAAATCATTTAAATCTCACAGAAGTACTACTACTAGCAGTAAGTATATATCTATTTCATTTGAGTTAATATGTAGTAAACTAGGGTATCCATTTTTCTTGTTTTCAGAATGCTAAAATAGTTCTGTGTGTTCTCCCAACCCTTCCCTCCTAATTTTAAGTTTCTATTCCTTTCAAGAGTTTAGATTTTCAGATGTCTTACTTGTTATGGTAATTTGTAAAATGCAAAAATAGTATGTATGATACTAAGCTCTATCCTACTTAAAAGAAAAAATATTTAAGTATAAAATATTTGTCTTTACAGGGCATCCCATCTCCATCTCTTGTCAGTCTTCCTGCCTTCTTTGAAAGGAGAAGTCATACTTTAAGTAGATCTACAACTCATTTGATATGAAGCTTTAAAAAAAAATCTTAATTTGTATGAAGTTATAAACACCTCATTCTCAAATAAGAAACTGACTTAAATGGTACTTACTGTTAGCACTTAGTGAAAGCTGGAAAGAAGGTAACACTAAACTATGCCATTTTATTTTTCTCTTGAAAGAGTAAGGTTAACCTCTGACGTTTTTTGAGTTAATTCATGTAAAAAGTTGTATTGATTTTGGTGTAATTTTTCTCTTTGTTGAATCCAGTTGAAGACCAGTCATTTAAGTTATTCATGATATTAATAACTTTGCCACATGATACAGTAAATAAATTTTATTGTTTGATGCCAAATACTGCTGTAAATCTCTTTGTATAGTGTCCATGAATGAATTTTTAGAAATAAATGTGTATCTCAATTTGTTCAGAAATTAAGTGATATCACAAATGAAAACATGCATAGATCTCTGAATAGTGGGTTCTTTGTTCACATACTCTGTTTAGTTACTTAACTGCTCCTTTTGCAGTTTATTTTATAAATAAAGATATTGCATGTGGATTTTGAAAGATTTGCCACTATTGACAAGAATAACAAAGGGGGTGGTTTCAGAATATACTTGCAAATTGAGATAAGGACAAAAGGATTAAAAAATCATGTATATTTTGCACAAACATGATATTGATGTATACTTGTTTAAGGGCCAGTATACTTATAGTGATTTTAGCCACAGGTCACTTGATTTAGTTTGATAGTGTGTGGAATTTTATTTGGAAAGATAAGACCGTGGGGAGATTGTGGTAAAGTGGTTTATACTCTTTATGAAATAATTCCTAAATTGGCTGATCTGCTGTAATATGCATAGATAGGTGTATGGTTAAATTTTTATTGTGGCCTCATAATTAAATGTAAAATTGAAATACACTTACTTGCTGTTGTAAAATATTTTTCAAACTCTGATTTTGTCTTTCAAATAGGGTGTTTCTTTAATAGTAGTATAAAATAA
>SJYC01130407.1:0-26500 GCA_006408675.1 Madoqua kirkii | reverse complement strand
ATTCTCTTGCAAGTTAGTGAAGGAGGATTTGCCTTGATACTTAGCCCCCAAATTTCTATAATTAAACCTACTTCTTACTGGAGTGATACTAGCCTAGTAAATAATATAGAAGATTCAATAAAAAAGATCAGAGTATATGGATCAGAGAAACTAATTAATGATGAGGGTCATTTCAATTTGGACATAAAAGATGGTTTATTTATGAGGATATGTTGGCATAATGCACCATCCATCTTGAAGAAAATAAAGTTTTATTTACCACTTATATCATTTTGTAAATAAGTTCAGTTTTAAAATATAAAAGCAATAAAATATAGAATAAAATTTAGGTAAGGAGCTTTATAACCTCTGTATTTGGGGAAAATAAGAAATGTCAAGATAGACATGTTTTACTTCATAAAGATTAATAAGTTGCTTGTGTATATGAAAAATTCCATTAGGGCACAACTTGGAGGTTTTGCAAGTTCGGTTCCAGACCACTGCAGTGAAATGAGTATTGAAATAAGTCACAATTTTTTTGGTTTCCTGGTGTATATAAAAGTTGTATTTACTCTAAAGTCTCTTAAGTGTTCAATATCATTGTGTCTAAAGAAAGCCACTATATATACCTTAAATAATACTTAATTTCTAAAAAATTCCAACCACCATCTGTTGTTCAATCTCTAGGTGGTGTTCGACTCTTTGTGACCATCATATGAGCCTTCAGCAAATTATAATTTTGTGCTGGCAGGGAGTTGATGGCTGCTAACTGTTTAGGATTGTCTTTACTGAAGGCCGGGGTGAAAGTGAGAGTTGCTCAGTTGTGTCTGACTCTTTGTGACCTCATGGACTGTACAGTCCATGGAATTCTTCAGGCCAGATACCGGAATAGTAAAATGCCAAAATTGAAGTCAGTCTCCTCAAACCCTCTGCTGCCTTATCAACTGTATGTCTCTGTGTTACTCAGTTGTATCCTGTTGTTTGTGACCACATGGACTGTAGCCTGCCAGGCTTCTCCATCTATGGAATTCTCCAGGCAAGAATACTGGGGTGGGTTGCCATTCCCTTCTCCAGGGGATCTTCCCAACTCATGTATAGAACTCAGGTCTCCTGCACTGCAGGTGAATTCTTGACCATCTGAGCCACCAGGGAAGCCTTATCAACTAAGCTTATGTCAATCCTCTGTTGTCATTTCTACAGTCTTCACAGCATCTTTACAAGGAGTAGATTCCACCACACATACACACACACACACACACACACACACACACACACAACACTCTGCTTATCCATAAGGAGCAACTCTTATACTGTTAAAGCTTTATCATGAGACTACAGCAATTCGGTCACATCATAAAGCTCCCTTTCTAATTCTGCTTCTCTTGCTATTTCTCAGTTCAGTTCAGTTACTCAGTTATGTCCAACTCTTTGCAACCCCATGGACTGCAGCACACCAGGCTCCCTTGTTCATTGCCAACTCCTGGAGTTCGTTGAAATTCATGTCTATCAAGTTGGTGATGCCATCCAGCCATCCCATCCTCTGTTGTCCCCTTCTCTTCCTGCCCTTAATCTTTCCCACTATCAGGGTCTTTTCAAATGAGTCAGTTCTTTGCATCAAGTAGCCAAAGTATAGGAGTTTTAGCTTTATCATCAGTCCTTCCAATGAATACTCAGGACTGATTTCCTTTAGGATGGACTGGTTGGATCTCCTTGCAGTCCAAGGGACTCTCAAGTCTTCTCCAACACCACAGTTTAAAAGCATCAGTTCTTCAGTGCTCAGCTTTCTTTATGCTCCTGCTCTCACATTCATAATGGCTACTGGAAAAACCATAGCTTTGACTAGCGGACATTTGTCTGCAGAGTAATGTCTCTGCTTTTTAATATGCTATCTAGATTGGTCATAGCTTTTCTTCCAAGGAGCAAGCATCTTTTAATTTCACAGCTGCAGTAACCATCTACAGTGATTTTGGAGCCCCTCAAAATAAAGTCTGTCACTGTTTCCATTGTTTCCCCATCTTTTTGCCCTAAAGTGATGTACCAGACGCCATGATCTTAGTTTTCTGAATGTTGAGTTTTAAGCCAGCTTTTTCACTTTCATTTTTCACTTCACCAAAAGGCTCTTTACTTCTTCTTCACTTTCTACCACAGGGGGGTGTCATGTGCATATCTGAAGTTATTGATATTTCTCCCAGAAATCTTGATTCCAGCTTGTGCTTCATCCAGTCTGCATTTCACATGATGTAGCCTGCATATAAAGTTAATAAGCAGGGCAACTATATAGCCTTGATGTACTCCTTTCCTATCCTAATTTGAAACCAGTCCATTTTTCCATGTCCAGTTCTAACTGTTGACTCTTGACCTGCATACAGGTTTCTCAGGAGCAGGTAAGGTGATCTGGTATTCCATCTCTTTAAGAATTTTCCAGGTTGTTGTGATCCACACAGTCAAATGCTTTAGCATAGTCAATGATGCTTGCTATTTCTACTATATTTGAAATTAATTCCACCACTGAAGTTATGAATGCCTTAAAGTCATCCATGATGGTTGGAGTCAACTTTTTCCAAATTCCTGTTAACATTGATATTTTGTCCTTTTCCCACGAGTCATGCATGCTCTTAATGGCATCTAGAATGGTGAATCCTTTCCAGGAGGTTTTCAACTGACTTTACCAAGATCCATCAGAGGAATCACCATCTTTGGCAACTATAGCCTTACAGAATGTACTTTTTAAATAATAATACTTAAAAGTGAAAATTACTCCTTGATCCATGGGCTGCAGAATGGATGCTGTATCAGGAGGCATCAAAACAACATTCATCTCACTGTACATCTCCATCAGAGCTCTTGGGCGACCAGGTTCATTGTCAATGAGCACTGATATTTTGAAAGAAAGCTTATTTTCTGGGAAGCAAGTCTCAACAATGGGCTTAAAATGTTCAGTAAACAGACATGCTGTCATCACAGGCTTTGTTCCATTTCTAGAACACAGGCAGAGTTACTTAGCATAATCCTTAAGAGTCCTAGAATTCTTGGAATGGTAAATGAGCAATGGCTTCAACTTAAAGTCATCAGCTTACAGGTTTTACAAGAGTCAGCCTGTTCTTTACAAGAGAGTCCTTTTCTTAGCCCCTTTACAAGAGAGTCAGCCTGTCTTTTGATGCTTGGAAGTGAGGCATTGACTTGCTACAAAAACCCTAGATGGGATCTCCTTCCAATACAAGGCTATTTTATCTACATTGAAAATCTGTTGTTTGCTAAGTCACCTTCATTAATTGTCTAGATCTTCTGGACAACTTGCTGTGGCTTCTGCATCAGAACTTGCTGCTTCACCTTGCAGCTCTATGTTTTGGAGATGGCTTCTTTCCATAAACCTCATTAACTAACCTCTGCCAGTTTCAGACTTTTCTTCTGCAGCTTCTTCACTGCTCTCAGACTTCACAGAATTGAAGAGAGCTGGGGCCTTGTTCTGGGTTAGGCTTTGGCTTAAGATAATGTGGCTGGTTTCATTTTTTATCCAGACCATTAAAACTTTCTCCATATCCCCAGTGAGGCTGTTTCACTTTCTTTCCATTTTCACTGCAGTAGTGCTTCATTTTCTGTCAAGAACTTCTCCTTTTCACTCACAACTTTGCTAACTGTTGGCTCAAGAGGCTTATCTTTTAGCCTATCTCAGTTTTTGACATGCGTCCCTCGGTTAGCTTAACCATCTCTAGCTTTTGATTTAAATGAGAGACTTGGCAATCTTCCTTTCACTTGTCTACTTAGAGGCCATTGCAGGGTTATTGGCCTAATGTCAATATTTTGGGGCTTCCCTGGTGGCTCAGACAGTAAAGAATCCACCTGCAGTGTGGGAGACCTGGGTTTGATCCCTGGGTTGGGAAGATCCCTTGGAGGACGACATGGAAACCCACTCCAGTATTCTTGCCTAAAGAATCCCATGTACAGAGGAGCCTGGCGGGCTATAGTCCATGGGGTTGCAAGGAGTTGGACACGACTGAGTGACTAAGCACAGCACAATGTCAATATTCTTGTGTCTCAAAGAATAGATGACTGAGGAAAGGGAGAGAGGTCGGGGAGATGGTTAGTGAAGCAGTCTGAACTCATACAATATTTATAGAAAGTTCACTGTCTTATATGAGCATGAATTGTGGTGCCCCCCATACAATAGTAACATCAAAGGCCACTGATCACAGATTACCATAACAAAGAATGTGTGAAATGTGGCAAGCATTATAAAAATGTGACACAGAGAAACAGAGTGAACAGATGCTATTGGGAAAATGGTGACGGTAGACTTGCTGGATGAAAAGTTGTCACAATGTAAGGTTGTCACAGCCATTCAATGTAATAAAGGTAGGCCTGTATCAAAAAGAATATATATATATCTCAAATGTATTTTTTGATAGAGTCAAACTCCTTCCTCAGAATTGATCATAGGCAAATAAACAGGTATGTATAGCTGTATTACAGGATTGTCCATATAAAAATGTTTTATGTTCTTTAATAAGAAATTGGATATGTAAATTGTGATACATTCATGCAATGGAATACTACACAGACATTAAAAATGATGTTTTTTTTAATATAGATGTATGGACATGGAAAGATGTTCACTACCTATTATTATATGAAAAAATAGGTTATAAAATAATATGTAGAATATGACTATATTTTGCTAAAAGTATTACATATGAATAGGAAAAAGTCTAGAAAGAGACATACCAAAATGATAGTAGTGTCTATGAATGGAACTAAAAGTGATTTTTAAATTGTCTGAATTTTAAAATAATGAACAGATGATCTATCTATCATTAAGATAGAACAGATCTATCCAACCATCTATCATCTATCTATATCTCTGGTCGGTGATTGGGGGGGTCAGAAAAATTCTATGTTGCTACTTTTCTTTCTAACTTTCTTATTGCTCTTCCATTCACTCTGTAACCCACTGCTATTTGGCTTTAGCACTTACCTCCACTGAAACTTGTTTGCTACTTGTTTGCCAGTGTCACCTGTGACTTTCCACTTGTCAAATCTAATGCATACTTTTCAGTTCTTATCAATTGTATCTCTGGTTTTGTTCTCATAAACCATCTCTTCCTTTTAAAAACATTTTCCTCCTTTGAAATGTGTCACTTCTTTTTTTTCCCCTTTCTTCTTGAGCTAGATCTCAGTATATTTCATTGAATTATATAGAGAATCATTGCCCACGCCCCCAATAGATGTTCCTCACGTGTTCATCTTTGTTCCTCAGTTCTTTGTATTTTATGTACTCAGTATACTACTTTATGCATGTATGTATAGCTCTATACCTATCATATATATATGTATGTGTGTATATATATGTGTGTGTGTATATATATATAGCTTTTGATAAAATTTCCCACAGTACATCATCCCCTGGATCATTTAAAGCCATCTCACATTTTATATTATAGTCACATCTGAAGTCTCTTCCTCCTTCACTCCTCCAGTATTGTTTCTTTTTTCTTTACAGCTTTCTGGAAATGGCATCACCATCCACCCTACCACCAGAATCAGACGCCTGAAAACCTCCCGGGCGTAGGCTTGTCTCCTCATCATTCCTCATAACCAGGCTCCTGATCCCACATCCTTAAGATCGTATGAATGAATTGTCTCCATTCCCACTGCCAGGCTGTATTTCAGGCACACGTGACTTTTTCTGGGATTTATGTGATAGTCTCTAATCTTCAGGGTTCCACAGAAGCAGAATCTAAAACAAGCGCCTGTGTTAAGGTTTATTTGGGTAGTTCATCCTGGGGAGTAGGAATGAAGAAACTGAGAAGGGGAAAACCAACAGTCTGCTCTGCCAAGCTGCCCACCACCACAACCACTCTTGCTCAGATCTGTTATGTGAAAGGAGGAAGCATTGATTTCTCAGTTCCCATTCTGGCTGTTTAAGGGTGGCACCATGGACATAGGGTGGTCCCTAGCAATTCCAGGCTGCAGTTGGCATAAATGCCCAGCAGTGATTTTGATCCCTCCCCACCCCCCACCCCCGACCACCCCTAAAGCTTCAGGGATCTCTGGTGCAGGAAGTGAGAGGTAGGTAGCACATATTCCAGCAATGGCTTCTGTAAGAAGAGGTAGGGTGAGAGGGTTTGAAATGACCCAGAGGAAGTATCTGATTTGCCTTCTAACTGATATTCTTGTCCTTCTGAAATCCATCCTTTAGAGTAAGAGTAGCCTCCCTAAAACAAAATGATTACATTATTGTCCTGCTTAAAATGCTTCAATATCTCTCCTGGATAATTCCAGAGAAATATATGCTCCTTAGCATATTATGAAGTGTGAAAGGTCCTCCCTTTATGATCTGGCTCCTTCTCACTTCCTTAGAGCCATCACTCACCACTTCTCCAAATATATCCTTCCCAGAACATGCCTGACTTCCCTGACATGCTCCTTTTCTATCCTGTACCCTCTCCTGAGAATGACTTTCTTCTCCTTTTTTAGCTTAACTCAAGAAGATCAAACCAGTTAATCCTAAAGAAAATCAACCCTGAATATTCATTGGAAGGACAGATGCTGAAGCTGAAGCTCCAATACTTTGGTCACCTGATGCAAGAATTAACTCATTGAAAAAGCCCCTGATGCTGCATAAGAGTGAAAGCAAAAATATAAAAGGGTGACAGAGGGTGAAGATGATTAGATAGCATTACTGACTCATTGGACATGAGTTTGAGAAAACTCTGGGAGACAGTGGAAGGTAGAGGAGTCTGGCATGTTGTAGTCCATAGGGTGGCAAAGAGTCAGACACAAATTAGTGACTGAACAACAAAAATTCTCTCCTTCAAGAAACCCTACTTGACAGTCTACCCTTCTTCCCAGGCTGGTTTGGTGCTCCTTCTAACTGTTCAGCAGCACCTTTGTTTACCTTCATCATGAAATTTACTATATTCTGTTATGTTTTAGGAAGGTCTCCATTCAGTCACTCAGTCATATTCGACTCTCTGCGACCCCATGAATTGCAGCATGCCAGGCCTCCCTGTCCATCACCAACTCCCGGAGTTCATTCAGACTCATGTCCATCGAGTAAGTGGTGCCATCCAGCCATCTCATCCTCGGTTGTCCCCTTCTCCTCCTGCCCCCAATCCCTCCCAACATCAAAGTCTTTTCCAATGAGTCAACTCTTCACATGAGGTGGCCAAAGTACTGGAGTTTCACCTTTGGCATCATTCCTTCCAAAGAAATCCCAGGGCTGATCTCCTTCAGAATGGACTAGTTGGATCTCCTTGCAGTCCAAGGGACTCTCAAGAGTCTTCTCCAACACCACAGTTCAAAAGCATCAATTCTTCGGTGCTCAGCCTTCTTCACAGTCCAACTCTCACATCCATACACGACCACTGGAAAAACCATAGCCTTGACTAGATGGACCTTAGTTGGCAAAGTAATGTCTCTGCTTTTGAATATACTATCTAGCTTGATCATAACTTTTCTTCCAAGGTGTAAGCGTCTTTTAATTTCATGGCTGCAGTCACCATCTGCAGTGATTTTTGGAACCCCCAAAATAATGTCTGACACTGTTTCCACTGTTTCTCCATCTATTTCCCATGGAGTGATGGGACCAGATGCCATGATCTTCATTTTCTGAATGTTGAGCTTTAAGCCAACTTTTTCACTCTCCTGTTTCACTTTCATCAAGAGGCTTTTTAGTTCTTCTTCACTTTCTGCCATAAGGGTGCTGTCATCTGCATATCTGAGGTTATTGATAGTTCTCCCAGCAATCTTGATTCCAGTCCAGCGTTTCTTATGATGTACTCTGCATATAAGTTAAATAAGCAGGGTGACAATATACAGCCTTGACGTACTCCTTTTCCTATTTGGAACCAGTCTGTTGTTCCACGTCTAGTTCTAACTGTTGCTTCCTGACCTGCATACAGATTTCTCAAGAGGCAGGTTAGGTGGTCTGGTATTCCCATCTCTTGAAGAATTTTCCACAGTTTATTGTGGTCCACACAGTCAAAGGCTTTGGCGTAGTCAGTAAAGCAGAAATAGATGTTTTTCTGGAACTCTCTTGCTTTTTCCATGATCCAGCGGATGTTGGCAATTTGATCTCTGGTTCTTCTGCCTTTTCTAAAACCAGCTTGAATATCAGGATGTTCACAGTTCATGTACTGCTGAAACCTGGCTTGGAGAATTTCGAGCATTACTCTACTAGCATGTGAGATGAGTGCAACTGTGCAGTAGTTTGAGCATTGTTTGGCATTGCATTTCTTTGGGATTGGAATGAAAACTGACCTTTTCCAGTCCTGTGGCCACTGCTGAGTTTTCCCAATTTGCTGGCATATTGAGTGTAGCACTTTCACAGCATCATCTTCAGGATTTGAAATAGCTCCCCTGGAATTCCATCACTTCCACTAGCTTTGTTTATAGTTTTGGTGTCTAAGGCCCACTTGACTTCGTATTCCAGGATGTCTGGCTCTAGATGAGTGATCACACCAAAGTGATTATCCCAGCTGTGAAGATCCTTTTTGTACAGTTCTTCTGTGTATTTTTGCCACCTCTTCTTAATATCTTCTGCTTCTGTTAGGTCCATACCATTTCTGTCCTTTATCTGTTAAACTAGATTGTCAGTTCCTAGAACATAGTAAGTGCTCAATAACTGCTAAAATTGTTCCCAAGTCTATGGGAAAACTGCCTATCATGCAAGATCAACCAACTGTATTACTGATATGAAGAACAACCATATCCAATGTATATCTTAATACCTTTGATGTTTTAGCTTCTCTCAGAAAGTGTTAACCTAACACATGTCTACTAGACGTACCTTAGGGAGAATGCAGATTTTAAGCACTGCATGAGGTGTGGTAGGTGAAGAGATGAGAGAGTTGGCCTCTCTGACATGCTAGAATGGTTCAAAGAGCAGTCTTGTATTACTGATAGAAATACCACCTCTCGGATCACCTGCCTGAAGTTCAGTTCAGTTCAGTCGCTCAGTCGTGTATGACTCTTTGCGACCCCATGAATTGCAGCACACCAGGCCTCCCTGTCCATCTGTTCACTCAGATTCGTGTCCATTGAGTCAGTGATGCCATCCAGCCATCTCATCCTCTGTCGTCCCCTTCTCCTCCTGCCCTCAATCCCTCCCAGCATCAAAGTCTTTTCCAGTGAGTCAACTCTTCACATAAGGTGCCCAAAGAGGTGTGAAAACTGATAACTGGTGTAACAATTTGCTAGAAGAAGTGTTTCAGACCCACAGATAAGCTGGAGCTGGCAAAGCTGTCATGAGTCTGGATGAAATTGGGCTCTTGCCAGCATAATTTCTGTTGAGTTTGAAAATATGACATCACGCACTAATATTGTACCTTCCCAAGAATTGAGTCTTTCCTCCAGGAAGTGTGGTACTTCTATAACCCCAGAAAGTGTGGCAAAGACTCGGAACTATTGTAGGTGGAGAGATTATTTTTCACTTCCAAATAAATCTGCCTGGCTGAATCCATTTGCAAAAGAGTAGATTTGGCTTGATTCATTTGGCTTTTGTGGTTCAGTTTTCATAGAAGTAATTTGTGCCAAATATAATTCCATTTTTTAAATGAATAATTGTATAATTCTTTACTTGATTAGAAAAATAATAAGTATGGATATAGAAACTATTTCTGGTTTTCGTGTTTCTAATGGTTTCCTTCCTGTCTTAAAATAATACCAGACAGTGTTGTTTCTTTAACTGTCAACTTCAGGCATTATTTATTAGCTGAACTTCTGAGAAGCTGGGAGATATTGTGTCTACTTAAACTGTACTTTCTTTCCTCCCCTTTCATCTCCAACTTAAAACAATTGTTACTATTTTGATTTTGCAGAGACAGCAACTCATAACTCTCAGTGATGTTAATGTTAAATGTTATTTTGAAGAGGGTGTTTGCTATGACCAATGCGTTCTCTTGGAAAAACTCTGTTAGCCTTTGCCCTGCTTCATTTTGTACTCCAAGGGCAAATTTGCCTGTTACTCCAGGTATCTCTTGACTTCCTACTTTTGCATTCCAGTCCCCTATAAGTGAGTGTTAGTTCTAGAAAGTCTTGTAGGTCTTCATAGAACCATGCAACTTCAGCTTTTTCAGCATTACTGGCCGGGGTATAGACTTGGATTGCTGTGATGTTATGCTGTGGTATAAATATTACTGTGATATCTCCAAGGTTTGCCTTGGAAAGAAACAGAGATCATTCTCTCATTTTTGAGATTGCATCCAAGTACTGCATTTCAGACTCTTTTGTTTACTATGATATGGCCATTCCATTTGTTCTGAGGGATTCTTGCCCACAGTAGTAGATACATGGTCATTTGAGTTAAATTCACCCATTCCAGTCCATTTTAGTTCACTGATTCCTAAAATGTCTATGCTCACTTTTGCCATCTCCTGTTTCACCAGTTCCAATTTGCCTTGATTCATGGACCTAATATTCCAGGTTCCTATGCAATATTGCTTTTTACACCATGGAACATTACTTCCATCACCAGTCACATCCACAACTGGGTGTTGTTTTTCCTTTGATTCCATCTCTTCATTCTTTCTAGAGTTATTTCTCCACTCATCTCCCATAGCATATTGGGCACCTATTGACATGGGGAGTTCATCTTTCAGTGTCCCATCTTTTTGCCTTTTCATGCTGTTCATGGGCTTAGCAAGAAATGAATACTGAAGTGGTTTGCCATTCCATTCTCCAGTGGACCACATTTTGTCAGAATTCTCCACCATGACCCATCCATCTTGGGTGGCCCTACATAGCATGGCTCATAGTTTCATTGAGTTAGACAAGGCTGTGGTCCATGTGATCAATTTGGTTAATTTTCTGTGATTGTGGTTTTCATTCTGTCTGGCCTCTGATGGATAAAGATAAGAGGCTTATGGGAGCTTCCTGATGGGAGAGACTGAGGGGGAAATTGGGTCTTGTTCTGATGGGCGGGGCCATACTCAGTAAATCTTTAGTCCAATTTTCTGTTGATGGGCGGGGCTGTGTTCTCTTCCTGTTGTTTGACTTGAGGCCAAACTATGGTGGAGGTAATGAAGATAATGGCACACGCTTCAAATGTCCCATGCACCCCTGACCCTGCAGCAAGCCACCATTGATCTACTACTCCACCAGAGACTCCTGTACATTCACAGGCAAGTCTGGGTCAGTCCTTTGTGGGGTCACTGGTCCTTTCTCCTGGGCCCTGGTGCACAAGATTCTGTTTGTGCCCTCCAAGAGTCTGTTTCCTCAGTCCCATGTAAGTTCTGGCAGCTCTACGGTGGGGTTAGTGGCGACCTCCTCCAAGAAGGCTTATGCCATATCCAGGTCTGCTGCACCCACTGCTGACCTTTACCTCCTCAGGAGACACTCAAACACAGTTTTGGCTCAGTCTTCTCTGTGGGGTCTCAGGGTCTCTTGGTCCTTGTGTGCACAAATTTGTTTGAGCCCTCTGAGCATCTCTGGCACATAAAACCAAAATCAGATTGATTATATTCTTTGAAGCCAAAGATGCAGAAGCTCTATACAGTGAGAAAAAACAAGACCAGGAGCTGACTGTGGCTCAGATCATGAACTCCCTATTGTAAAATTCAGACTTAAAAAAAGCCAGGAAAACCACTAGACCATTCAGGTATGACCTAAATCAAATCCCTTATTATTATACAATGGAAGTGACAAATAGATTCAAGGAATTAGATCTGATAGACAGAGTGCCTGAAGAACTATGGACAGAGGTTCCTGACATTCTACAGGAGGCAGGAATCAAGACCATCTCCAAGAAAAAGAAATGCAAAAAGGCAAAATGGTTGTCTGAGGAGGCCTTACAAATAGCTCAGAAAAGGAGAACCAAAAGGCAAAAGAGAAAAGGAAAGATATACCCATTTGAATGCAGATTTCCAAAGAAAAGCAAGGAGAGATAAGAAAGCTTTCCTCAGTGATCAATGCAAAGAAATAGAGGGAAATCATAAAACAGGGAAAATTAGAGATCTCTTCAAGAAAATTAGAGATACTAAGGGAACATTTCATGCAAAGATAGGCACAATAAAGGACAGAAATGGTAATGGACATAATAGAAGCAGAAGATATAAAGAGGAGGTGGCAAGAATACACAGAAGAACTATACAATAAAGATCTTTATGAACCAGATAATCACAATGGTATGATCACTCACCTAGAGCTAGACATCCTGGAATGTGAAGTCAAGTGGGCCTTAGAAAGCATTACTACGAACAAAGCTAGTGGAGGTGATGGAATTCCAAGGGAGCTATTTCAAATCCTGAAAGATGGTGCTATGAAAGTGCTGCACTCAATATGCCAGCTAATTTGGAAAACTCAGCAGTGGCCACAGGACTGGAAAAGGTCAGTTTTCATTCCAAAGAAAGGCAAGGCCAAAGAATGCTCAAACTACCACACAATTGCACTCATCCCACATGCTAGCAAAGTAATGCTCAAAATTCTCCAAGCTGGGCTTAAGCAATATGTGAACTCTGAACTTCCAGATGTTCAAGCTGGATTTAGAAAAGGCGGAGGAACCAGAGATCAAGTTGCTGACATCCGTTGAATCATAAAAAAAGCAAGAGCTTTCCAAAAAAACATCTATTTCTGCTTTATTGACTACACCAAAGCCTTTGATTATGTGGATCACAACAGATTGTGGAAAATTCTTCAAGAGATGGGAATACCAGACCACTTGACCTGCCTCTTGAGAAACCTGTATGCAGGTCAGGAAGCAACAGTTAGAACTAGACATGGAACAACAGACTGGTTCCAAATAGGAAAAGGAGTATGTCAAGGCTTTATATCGTCACCCTGCTTATTTAACTTATATGCAGAGTACATCATGAGAAATGCTGAGATGGATGAAGCACAAGCTGGAATCAGGACTGCCAGAAGAAATATCAATAACCTCAGATATGCAGATGACACCGTCTTTATGGCAGAAAGCCAAGAAGAACTAAAGAGCCTCTTGATGAAAGTGAAAGAAGAGAGTGAAAAATTTCACTTAAAGCTCAACATTTAGAAAACTAAGATCATGGCATTTGGTCCCATCACTTCAGGGCAAATAGATGGGGAAACAAGGAAAACAGTGACAGACTTTAGTTTTGGGTTCCAAAACCACTGTAGATGGTTACTGTAGCTGTGAAATTAAAAGATGCCTGCTCCCTGGAAGAAAAGCTATGACCAACCTAAACAACATATTTAAAAGCAGAGACATTACTTTGCCAACAAAGGTCTGTCTAGTCAAAGCTATGGTTTTTCCAATAGTCATGTACAGATGTGAGAGTTGGACTATAAAGAAAACTGAGCACTGAAGACTTATGTTTTTGAATGGTGGTGGAAAAGACTCTTGAGAGTCCCTTGGACTGCAAGGAGATCCAACCAGTCCATCCTAAAGGTAATCAGTCCTGAGTATTCATTGGAAGGACTAATGCTGAGGCTGAAACTCCTTTACTTTGGCCACCCGATGCAAAGAACTGACTCATTTGAAAAGACCCTGATGCTGGGAAAGATTGAGGGCAGGAAGAGAAGGGGATGACAGAGGACGAGATGGCTGGATAGTATCACCAGCTTGATGGAGATGAGTTTGACTAAGTTCCAGAAGTTGGTAATGGACAGGGAAGCCTGGTGTGCTACAGTCCATGGGGTTGCAAAGAGTCGGAAATGACTGAGCAACTGAACTGAACTGAAACATTTATTTTGTGCTTCCCAAATACCAGGATCTGTCTTAATGCTTTATATAATAGATCCTGGTCTTTTGTAATATATATGAACTCTGTTTCCTAAATTGGATCTATACAATAAAGATTATTATCCTCATTTTTCAGAGTGGAAACTGAGGCACAGAGCAGTTGCATAACTTGTGCAAGGTTACCAATTGATAAGTGGTAGCACTGGGATGGCAATATTACCTGTGATATTAATTGTAATGATCTAACAATAACAGGCAAATTTGGCCTTGGAGTATGGAATGAAGCAGGGCAAAGGCTAATAGAGTTTTGCCAAGAGAACACACTGGTCATAACAAACACTCTGTTCCAACAACACAAAAGAAGACTCTACACATGGACATCACCAGATGGTCAACATTGAAATCAGATTGATTATATTCTTTGTAGCAGCGATGGAGAAGCTCTACAGAGTCAGCAAAAACAAGACTGGGAGCTGACTGTGGCTCAGATCATGAACTCCTTATTGCAAAATTTGGACTTAAATTGAAGCAAAGAGGGAAAACCACTAGACCATTCAGCTATGACCTAAATCAAATCCCTTGTGATTATATAGTAGAAGTGAAAAATAG
This sequence comes from Madoqua kirkii, assembly GCA_006408675.1. NCBI lineage: Eukaryota > Metazoa > Chordata > Mammalia > Artiodactyla > Bovidae > Madoqua > Madoqua kirkii. Next base: position 12,258 of record SJYC01130407.1, on the reverse strand, counting down.
ACTTAAGGGACTAGATCTGATAGAGTGCTTGATGAACTATGGACGGAAGTTCGTGACTTTGTACAGGAGACAGGGATCAAGACCATTCCCATGGAAAACAAATACAAAAAGCAAAATGGCTATTTAAGGAGGACGTACAAATAGCTGTGAAAAGAAGAAAAGTGAAAAGCAAAGGAGAAAAGGAAAGATATAAGCATCTCAGTGCAGAGTTCCAAAGAAATGCAAGGAGAGATAAGAAACACTTCCTCAGCGATCAAGCAAAGAAATAAAGGAAAAAAACAGAATGGGAAAGACTAGAGATCTCTTCAAGAAAATTACAGATACCAGGGGAACATTTTGTGCAAAGATGCAGTAGATAAAGGACAGAAATTGTATGGACCTAATAGAAGCAGAATATATTAAGAAGAGGTGGCAAGAATACACAGAAGAACTGTACAAAAAAGAGCTTCATGACCCAGATAATCACAATGGTGTGATCACTCACTTAGAGCCAGACATCCTGGAATGTGAAGTCAAGAGGGCCTTAGAAAGCATCACTACTAACAAAGCTAGTGGAGGTGATGGAATTCCAAGGGAGCTATTTCAAATCCTGAAAGATGATGCTGTGAAAGTGCCGCACTCAATATTTCAGCTAATTTGGAAAACTCAGCAATGGCCACAGGACTGGAAAATGTCAGTTTTCATTCTAATCCCAAAGAAAGGCAGTGCCAAAGAATGTTCAAACTACCACACAATTGCACTCATCTAACACACTAGTAAAGTAATACTCAAAATTCTCCAAGCCACGTTTCAGCAGTATGTAAACTGTGAACTTCCTGATGTTCAAGCTGGTTTTAGAAAAGGCAGAGAAACCGGAGATCAAATTGCCAACATTCACTGGATCATGGAAAAGGCAAGAAATTTCCAGAAAACATGTATTTCTGCTTTATTGACTATGCCAAAGCCTTTGACTGTGTGGATCACAATAAACTGTGGAAAATTCTGAAAGAGATGGGAATACCAGAGCACCTGACCTGCCTCTTGAGAAACCTGTATGCAGGTCAGGAAGCAATAGTTAGAACTGGACATGGAACAACAGACTGGTTCCAAATAGGAAAAGGAGTACGTCAAGGCTGTATATTGTCACTTTGCTTATTTAATTTATATGCAGAGTACATCATGAGAAACACTGGGCTGGAAGAAGCACAAGCTGGAATCAGGATTGCCTGGTGAACTATCAATAAGCTCAGATATGCAGATGATACCACCCTTATGGCAGAAAGTGAAGAGAAACTAAAAAGCCTCTTGATGAAAGTGAAAGAGGAGAGTGAAAAATTTGGCTTGAAGCTCAACATTCAGAAAACGAAGATCATGGCATCCGGTCTTATCACTTCATGGGAAATACATGGGGAAACAGTGGAAACAGGTCAGACTTTATTTTTTTGGGCTCCAAAATCACTGCAGATGGTGACTGCAGCCATGAAATTAAAAGACATTTACTCCTTGGAAGGAAAGTTATGACCAACCTAGATAGTATATATAAAAGGAAAAATATTGCTTCTCCAACAAAGTCTGTCTAGTCAAGGCTATGGTTTTTTCTGTGGTCATGTATGGATGTGAGAGTTGGACTGCGAAGAAAGCTGAGTGCTGAAAAATTGATGCTTTTAAACTGTGGTGTTGGAGAAAACTCTTGAGAGTCCCTTGGACTGCAAGGACATCCAACCAGTCCATTCCAAAGGAGATCAGTCCTGGGTGTTCATTGGAAGGACTGATGCTAAAGCTGAAACTCCAATACTTTTGCCACCTCATATGAAGAGCTGACTCATTGGAAAAGACTTTGATGCTGGGAGGGATTGGGGGCAGCAGAAGATGATGACAGAGGATGAGATGGCTAGATGGCCTCACCGACTCCATGGACATGAGTTTGAATGAATTCTGGGAGATGGTAGATGGACAGGGAGGCCTGGCCTGCTGCAATTCATGGTGTCACGAAGAGTCGGACTTGACTGAGCAACTGAACTAAACTGAACAGTTTCCCATGAATAGAGAAGACTGGGGGGCTACAGTCCTTGGGTTCAGGAAAGAGTCAGACTCAACTTAGTGACTAAATAACAATAGTTTCCTTTGGAGAAAAGTATTAGAAATCAGGGCCTCCTAGGTTGCTCAGTGGTAAAGAATCCACTTGCCAATGCAGAGGGTCAGGAAGATCCCTTGGAGAAGGGACTAACAACCCAGTCTAGTATCTTGCCTGAAGAATCCCATGGGTAGAGGAGCCTGGTGGCTTCAGTCCATAGGTCATAGAGAGTCAGACATGAGTAAGCACTCGTCCCCTCTATGCATCTAAGTTTGTGTGTACTAGAAACCATGTGTCCACTGACTCCCTGCATCTAACAGATCTATTTCCCTTTTCACCCCCCACACACATCCTGCTCACCTTCTACAGTGGGAGTTTCATTCTTCCTTCCCTTCACTCTCTGGCTCTTCTCCCCCAGAGCACGCTCTCTCTTCTGTTTGCCTGTAGGTACTGGAATCCTGGGCAGTGTGGGAGGGAGAGGTGGTATCAGTGGTGGGTGTGCTCTGTCCAGACTTACACACTGCCCAGACTTCAGTGTGATGAGTGTGCTGAGGAAGGGGGCTGCATGGAGGCCATGTGGGCAGAATCTCTTAATTTTATATTGTCAAAATTGATAATGTAACATAATTACCTTCTGTTATGTAACATTTTAAAGTGCTACATGTTCAGTTTATAGATTAATTCAAAGACTGAACATTAATAAGCAACATTTATATTATCATGACCAAGTGAACACCGTCCAGTGTGGAGACAAGTAAATCATGTGTTAGGATTAAAAATTCCATGTTTCAACTTTGGTACCAACCAAAGCCAAAAGATCCTTGCATCTGGTTCAAGTGGATTTCCATTTGTTATCAAGAAGCTCTCTTCCAGATGCTCAAAATGTGTCACACTTTAGTTTACATGGCTCCAAGGACTTTCTTTGCTTCTTTCTTCTCTCCCTCAGCTTCACCCTCCCTCCTTTCCTTCCTCTTTATTTCTTACAAAACAAACAAACAAACAAAAAACCACCAAGCACTTTAAATGTTCATTTAAAAAAGCACCATAGGTGAGAGTCATTTCTTGCCCCATTTCTCCCTGCATCCCCTACGCCATCCCAGGAAAAGAGAAGAGGGTGACCCACAAATGACCGAATCAAGACACTGTCCCTTGGCTGAATAGGGATTGCAAACAAGTCATCTGCTGACACAAATAGTCACAAAACGCACACACCTTCTAGACAGGACTTTTGCAATTTTCATTCTCATTGTATAATAAAAACAAATTTCGAGTTTACAAACTTATAAAACCACAAATCAATCCATCACAGCTTTGTAACCCATAGCCAGAGAACCCACCATGTGTCTGGACTCCCCCTCACCTTCTTCACTCCTTTGCATCTTGCCTCTCATTCTGTGCACCTAGCTCCCTATTTCTCTCTGTCTCTCTGTCTTCCGCCCCCCTCCCCCCCTCTCTGGCTCTTCCTGCCCTTCTCCTTCTGCCTCACACCTATCCTCCTCGCTCTGCAAACCTGTCCCATTCTTGTTGCTCTTTCTCCCCAGCCTTTCTTGTAAGGTTCTTTCCTCTCACCTGTCCCTACAACCACCTCCCAGAGTGTTGTTTACAGAGGATTTTTAATTTAGCCCCCTATCTTCTTGTCCTCTCCCTTACCTCTGACCTTGAAATCATTATCTCTCAGGGATTGTGCATCACGATTAACAGTCTCTTTTTTGCTGCTTTTCCTCCTTCTGTGAATTCTAGGTCTCTGCTTCCTCAGTTGATTTTATTATTCAACAGGTTTCTGTCATCTTTCCCTCTTTTAGAGATGTGTTCAAACCTTTTCTCTATTGATGTTTTCCCTTCTGCCTGTCTACTTTTATTACAATATTTCCTCACTCTTTCTTGTTGAAGTCTTTATTGGGTAATTATTTGTGACTAAGCTGTATTGACACCTCACTCCAGTACTCTTGCCTGGAAAATCCCATGGATGGAGGAGTCTGGTAGGCTGCGGTGCATGGGGTCACTAAGAGTTGGACACGACTGAGCGAATTCACTTTCACTTTTCACTTTCATGTATTGGAGAAGGAAATGGCAACTGACTCCAGTGTTCTTGCCTGGAGAATCCCAGGGACGGGGGAGCCTGGTGGGCTGCCGTCTATGGGGTCACACAGAGTTGGCCACAACTGAAGTGACTTAGCAGCAGCAGCAGCAGCAGCAAGCTACATTTTGAATGAGAAATTCTAGTTGGTCCACATTATAAATGTAGTAGTCAATATATACATATATATACATATATATATGTATACACACACACACATAAACAATGATATATATACACATATATATCATGTATATACACATATATACATACATATGTGTGTATATATATATATACATATATATATATAAAATCTTGCATGTGTACAAATAACATTGTTAGACAAGCACAGTATTGTTTCTTAAAACTAAATGCCTTTGATATAGATTAATGTTTACTTAGAAATATCTCAGAATTAAAGAAAATGATTTTAGAATATTATTCTTCATTCCCCACCTACCCCAGACTAGTAATACAGAGAAAGCTTCTTTATTGGATCTACCATTAATAAGACTCCTTATTAGCTTAATCACACAAATAGCACAATAATATTTGATGTTCATATTGTTGTCCTTAAGGCAATGCAAGATGCTAAAGTACCTTCACAATTATCAGAACAAAGTTATGTTCAAGATTAATTTTAGTGCAAGTCAGTCTTATTATTTGTGATAAATATATTAATTGCTGTACTGTATTTTAGAAAGGATTTGAAGAGGTTTGCATAAAAGCATGCTACACAAAAAGATAAAAGAAAGTCATGGGGGAAAAGAATAGGAGTGATAAGTGAAAGCTGGGATTGAGGTTAATACCCAAAATGCTTGCAGAGTGTCTGGCCTATTGTTAGACGTGCACTACACATTTTGTTCTGGATGCTTGAACAGCTGAACAAAATCCAGTTCCACTGTCAGCAGTACCAGTTCTTCGATTTCCAGTAAATATAATACAAAACCAAGCACTTTGCTGTGGAAGAGAGCTATGTTGAAACAGAGCTGGGGTGAATTACTTCCTGTGGGCTCTGGTAGTGAAGCTATGCTGTGTCGGATATGGCATACCCCATAACTTCTTCCTAGAAATGGTAACAATATGGCACACATAGGAACGTTAGTAAATACGAACAAACAACTTGATAAGGTGCAATCATAAGCAACGTTCTTCTCCCACCCCCACACCATCATTATTTAACGCCTGTTGACTTTTGTGAAATTTAGGACAGGTCCCTCAGGTTTTATCATTCTCAGAAGAGAAGTGTTTCCACTCATTTTTAGTCATCAGAATAGTCTCTAGGTTTTTCTTTAAATTAAAAAAATTTTTTTTTATTTTTATGTTTAGTCCAGGAAAATAAAACTCTGAACTTCATTTGAAAGCTGAACTTTTCTTTCCAAGCTGGGCTGGAAGTCTGTGGTGATAACAGAGGGCAAAGTCTTGCATCTCACTTCTAAGTTTTGGAATTTTCCTTCTCTCTTTTCATTCCTTACTACACAGTGCCACTCCTCGAGCCTCCCCCCCCACCGCCCCCTGGGGTGGGAGGTGAGGGGTCGGGGTGGCGAGGGATGCCAGAGATTAGTCCCCTGCACCCTTCGACATTCCAGAAAACACATATCAGTTCTTGCAATGTGCTCCTTAAAGCCCCTTTCTCCAAGCTGAGGTATAACTGAAGGAAACATCCTTTTTCCTCCCAAGGGAAGGGGTGAGGGAAAATGTCACAGCACTGCAAGTTTTTTGTCCCACCTCTTCTAGAAAGCCTTTTTGTACCTTTGACAGAAGGTTCCACTAAAGGTTTAAAACTGTTGTCTCACACTCTTTGTCATCTTTTGTTTGAGCTTCTTGGTGGCCTTTGCTGAAAGTGATTCAAAACAGAGTCCTATTTCAATGTCTTGCTATTTTTTTTTTTTTTTTGACATTGCTGTGTCTTCATTGCTTCTCAGGCTTTTCTCTAGTTGTGACGACTGGGGGCTACTCTCTAGCTGTGGTGGGCGGGCTGCTCACTGTGGTGGGAGGGCTGCTCACTGTGGTGGGCGGGCTGCTTACTGTGGTGGCTTCTTTTGTTGCAGAGCTCGGGCTCTAGGACACATGGGCTTCAGGATTTGCGGCTGGAGGGCTATAGATCATAGGCTTCAATAGCTGTGGCACACAGGCTTAACTGCTCCATGGCATGTGAATCTTCCTGGATCAGGGATTGAATCTGTGTCCCCTGCATTGGCAGGTGGATTCTCATTCACTGTACCACCAGGGAAGTCCAATACCTTGCTACATTTTAAATAAACTTATGCAGCATAAGTGGATGGGAAATACTGTTAAAGTGCCTTTCTGCTTAGAGGACCAAAACCGTGTTTCAGCTGAGAAATACTCTACTAGTCCAGGTAGATGGCATTGTATTCTACTATCTGTTTTCTCCATTTAACTATAAAACTGATACATACTCATTTTCAATAGATGATAAGACTTGATAAAAAGAAAATTTGTTAAAATTTCTTTGTTCCATCTTTCAGGGATAGTTACTATTAACCTTGGTTAGTATCCTTTTATGTGAACGGTAATATCACCTTAATCTCACTATACAAATCTTTGTTTAAATGACTTATAAATGACTTGTAATTTTTTTTACCAAAACACATCTAAAAGGAAGACTTGTTATAACAAATCCACATTGTTACAGCAGCAAAACTGTTTGATCTGTGTACACATTCAGGAGAGAAAAGAGCATGCTGGCATAGGCTCTCAGCTCTTTTGGCAAGACTGAATCCTGCGCTTGCACACTTTAAACATGTGCATTATCTCACCACCTTCTCCACATTATGACATGAAAATGTCTTCTAAGAATGCCAAAAAGCCTGTTAAGAAAGTAGATGAGCCCATGAATCGTAGAAAACTAATGACAAAGGTGACGGTACTGCAAAACAAAATTTTAATGTTGATGAATTGGGTTATTTTGAAAACAAATGTTATCTCGTTCGTTCATTTCAGAAAAGGAGATAAAAGTGCCAGAACATAAACCATCCCAAACAGGCTAAGACTGCTCAGAAGTGAATGTGATTCTAAGCTAACAGCTCCGCTGGTGTATCACTTCAAAACCCCCGCTGCCTTTTAGAGACTGTTGAAAAATAAGTTGTCTGTTGTGTGATATTCGGTTCATAAAGACTGGGTGACCAAGGCAACGTTCAGTGATTACATGAGGAACTAACTGTTTCCATTCATCAAAGCGTACAAAAAGATGGAAAACTTGCAAATAGTGCTTTTTTTGATAATAGACAATGCTCCCTGATGTCCTAGTGTTGACAATTATGGAGATAAAGTCACAGTGGCCTTTATGCCTCCCAGCATTATGTCTTATTGTAGCCTCTGATAGTCCTGCAGCCTTCAAGGCACATTGTTTACAGATGGTGATGTACTACGTGGTGCTTATATGCTGATATATGGTCTGGTGTTGCCGGCAACACTGCTTCGATTCAGGATTTATGGAAGAGTTTTGACATTCAGAAGGTCTTCAGATTTATCAACTGGGTTTGGCATGTATCATAACAAAGAGTGAATAGAATATGGAGAAAAACTGGTCTTGCAATTGTTGCTGACTTCCAAGGTTTCAAGGAAGTGATTAACACAAAACAAAAATCCTAAATCTTAGGCAGGAGGTTAGATTTAGTGAAGCAGAGGGTACAAAAAACAGAACCAAGAAACTTGTTTACCCTGACGTTCATTCTAGGTCAAAGGAAGAGACAGAAAGGAGCCAGAAATACCTGTAGCTGGATCTTTAGAAAATGTGGAATTATGCAGATAAAATATTTGTTTTTGCAGGTCTTTTGTTTACTTCTTTTGTTCCTTGGTTATCTACCATTTCAGATAATGGTTCATGGCCATCCGCTTCTGGAGACTCAAGGGCCATGAGATGCTTGAACACAGATGCACTGTGGGTGTGTGCTGTTTCACTTGCTCACTGTGAGCCCCTCCCACACCGCATCCATCCTGAGAGCCATCATTGTCTACATAATTGAGGTTTCATTTTCCTCTCTAGAACTCACTCCTTACTGGGTAAATAATCATTTAACAAGTTTTCATGTTTGATTATTTAACCAAGTTCTGTCTATATTCACTTCATAACTTTAAATACATATAGTAGTTTTTAGTTTGCATTACAGCATATGCCTGTACAGAAGAAAAACAAATTTCTACTTATTGTTGCATATTATTATACATGAAAATACATCTACTAAAAACCCATTAAATAATTATGTGATTGACATTTTACTTAATAGATTTATGCAGAAATCCTTGGAGTTATACAGGTGTTTATATCATGAGTGTGCCCCATCTAAAGTTTCGATTTCTACTTTATGTCTTTGGATGTAGACTATTTTTTGGTAGGTTCCAGTTTTTATTTTCTTTTTTAAAAATAGTTGTTAACCATTAGTTGTGACTTTGGTGTTTTCCTGAGAGGAACTCAAGGTCTTTCTACTTAGCCATCTTGTCTCCCTATATAGGTGTTTAAGAGTATTTAGTTAAATTTTGGAAAATTGCTTGGGGTTTTTGGATGGGCTTGAAACAGGTATAAGGCCCATTTCCCACTACTTGTAAATTTGATATCCATCATATCAAACCAAGAAATGATTTGATCCAGGTAACAAGCAATGCCTGCATATAAATTTATTCATTTATTATGACAGTGGGGTACTATCTTATTGATTTGAACCTGCTTGAAGAAGGAAATGGCAACCCACTCCAGTATTCCTGCCTGGTGAATCCCATGGATGGAGGGGCTTTGTGGGCTACAGTCCACGGGGTAACAAAGAGTCGGACATGACTGAGTGACTTCACTTCACTTCTCATAATATACTGTGACCATATCTCTATGTAATTTTACAGTATATGTTGAAATTTACAAAAATAGATCATTTGCCCTGTTTGTGTAATAGATAAGGGAAGCCAAGAATGTCTGCCATACCCTTAGCTCCGTTATAAAGATATTCTACTATATCCATGGCCCTCTGCTGAGGGAGCAAGACCATATCATTTCTTACAAATAGGGGCTTGTTTCTTGTCACCTGACTCCACCCCTCCGGCCACAAATGATTGGAGCAGAGAAGGGCGCTTCCTCAGGGTTTTCAAACTCAAAAGCAAACAGAGGCCAGGCAAATGAGCAGGAAGATGTGTGAGACAATAGGGAGAATTTACTGGAGACAGGAAAGAACTGGAGATGGCACGTCCCATTTTCATGGGGATGCTGACACAAATTTTGCCAACTGTTGTCATCCAGGAATGAAGACCAAGGATAGCTCAGATCTTTAGCTTTTCAAGAAAAGCTAAAAATTCAGGTTTTAGATGACATTCCCTGAAGTGAAAAATGATTTTAATTTGAGTTTCATTAATTTTTGGTAAGGCTAAATTTTTTGTTATGTATGTTTTTCTTTCTTTTCTTCTTCTTCTTCTTTTTTTTTTAGTAAATAAACTGAGCTGTTGATAATTATCAAAGGGCAAAGAGATTGAGGTTTTAATCTTCTAACAGGTACTTAGAGCCATTCTGTGTTTCTAGTGAAACGTGGAGATTCGTGCTAAGAAGGGTCACTGCCGATGGTTGTGAAGATTGTGTTGCAACTGGCCCTGAGAGGAGAGTCAAGACTGAAGAACAGCCTTATACTTATAAAGGACATGGAGCTACACCAGGCTGGAGGAAGGGGAACTTGTATGGAACTTTTTAACGCTGTATTTCTAACAATTTGCTGAAAGGCATGTTTTGTGCTAATAAGGACTGAGTTTATTTAGGAGGAATACTGTTCTCCCTTCCTCTTCCACCACCCATAGCTGAGTCATCTGAGAAAAGGGACTTTTCCAGATTTCTACAGAGACCTCACAACGCTACCCTAAGCTTACTCAGACAGGCTTAGGGCCTGTGTCCACGTGGCTATGAACTGGTGGAGGAGAGAACCACACACTATTATTGATATCAGTGTATTGCATAACACAGGAATGTTGGGACAAAATACAAGTTGAAAACTAATGCTATCATGTATGGCAGTAATAATCTTAGCCTTGAACATTGTTCTTTTGTCAAATATCTTTTAGAAAACACCCACAAAACCTCCTTCCCCAGATTTACCAGATCATAGAACAATCATGGAGAAGGCAATGGCACTCCACTCCGTTACTCTGACCTGGAAAATCCCATGAATGGAGGAGCCTGGTAGGCTACAGTCCATGGGGTTATGAAGAGTTGGACACGACTGAGCAACTTCACTTTCACTTTTCACTTTCATGCACTGGAGAAGGAAATGGCAACCCACTCCAGTATTCTTGCCTGGAGAATCCCAGGGACCAGAGCCTGGTGGGCTGCCTATGGGGTCGCACAGAGCTGAACATGACTGACGTGACTTAGCAGCAGCACCAGAACAATCATGGGGGTTTCCCAGGTGGCGCTAGTGGTAACCCTGTATGCGAGACAGCAAAAGAGACACAGATGTACAGAACAGTTTTTTGGACAGATTGGGAGAGGGAGAGGGTGGGATGATTTGTGAGAATGGCATTGAAACATGTATAAAATCATATATGAAATGAGTCGGCAGTCCAGGTTTGATGCATGATACTGGATACTTGGGGCTGGTGCACTGGGATGACCCAGAGGGATGCTGTAGGGAAGGAGGTGGGAGCGGGGTTCAGGATGGGGAACATGTGTATACCCGTGGCAGATTCATGTTGATGTATGGCAAAACCAATACAATATTGTAAAGTAATTAGCCTCCAATAAAAATAAATAAATTTATATATATATTAAAAAAAGAGAACTCACCTGCCGCTGCAGGAGATGTAAGAGGCATGAGTTTGTTCCCTGCATTGGGAGGATCACCCGGAGGAGGCACAGTGACCCACTCCATTATTCTAGCCTGGAGATTCCTGCAGATAGAGGAGCCTGGTGGGCTATGGTCCATAAGGTCTAAAGAGTCAGACATGAATGAAGTGACTTAGCATGTACACATGTGCAGAGCATACAGTAATCATGAAGCACCCTTTAGAGTCCACACATGTTGCAAACTCCCCAGGGATGCCTCTTTCAGCAAGGCATGGCATTTATCCATCTTCTACTCATGACAGTTGAGATGCTCCCAATTTGTCCAAAAACCCAGTATTTCCAAAATAACCAATACAGATACATTCCATTTTCTGAATTACATAATTCAAACTATCAGAATAATTCAAATTAAGATGAAATGTGTCATTGGTGGCAAATGTTCCATGTATTGGAACAAATATGTATTAATATTTAAAAATTAAAGACCTGAATTCAAATCTCAGCTGTACCACCCACTGTCTATAATATCCCAACTAAGTTTCTTTTGTAATTTTTTTCTGTATCGCATTTAATTTGTAAAATAAGGATAATAATTTTTTTTGATTGTTGTCAGGAGTAATTAAAATTATGCATGCAAAGACAATATCTCCCAAACATTAATCATTTCATGAGTTAATGAAGTCGCTCAGTCATGTCTGACTCTTTGCAATACCGAAAACTGTAGCCCACCAGGCTCCTCCATCCACGGGACTCTGCAGGCAAGAATACTGGAGTGGGTTGCCATTTCCTTCTCCAGGGGATCTTCCTTACCCAGGGATCGAACCCAGGTCTCTTGCATTACAGGTGAACACTTTAACCTCTGAGCCACCAGGGAATTTCATAATAAACATAAAAAAATGTAAAAACCATATAAATATCTCCAAATGGTGACCAAGCTAGGAAAGCCTCATTGATTAAGATCATAACCATGATCTATTAGATTTACATATTGAAAGACAGAAAACAGTAACAGGCAATTATGTAATTTTTTTTCACTTGGCCATTCTGCACAGTATGTGGAATATTAGTTCCCCCAACAGGGGCCAGACCCATGCCTCCTGCATCGGAAGCACAGAATCTTAACCACAAGATCACGAGGGAAGTCCTATATTTATTCTTTTTCATTTTTATTCTCATTCAGATCATAGTATCATACACTCTTTGTATTTTCCTTAAAGGACACTTGACCTGTAATAATCTGCCTGACTAGCCATATGTTATTGCCTTGTTCCAAGTTCATTTCAGTCATTTAGTTGTGTCTGACTCTGAGACTCCATGAATCGCAGCATGCCAGGCCTCCCGGTCCATCACCAA
>SJYC01130406.1:0-32861 GCA_006408675.1 Madoqua kirkii | reverse complement strand
CAGTCACATCCACAACTGGGTATTGCTTTTGCTTTGGCTCCATCCCTTCATTCTTTCTGGAGTTATTTCTCCACTGATCTCCAGTAGCATATTGGACACTTACCAACCTGGGAGTTCCTCTTTCAGTATCCTATCATTTCTCTTTTTCACACTGTTCATGGGGTTCTCAAGGCAAGAATACTGCAGTGGTTTGCCATTCTCTTCTCTAGTAGGCCACATGAGTAAGGTAATTTTCCCTCATAGCTCAGCTGGTTAAGAATCTGTCTGTAATGCAGGAGACCCCAGTTTGATTCCTGGGTCAGAAAGATCCCCTGGAGAAGGAATAGGCTATCCACTCCAGTATTCTGGCCTGGAGAATTGTATAGTCCATGGGGTTGCAAAGAGCCAGACATGACTAAGTGACTTTTACTTTCACTTTCAAGGAACTTTTCACATCTTTCATTCTTACCAAGTACCTGTGGCATAAGACATGGGCTAGGCCAGAGGCCTCATTTTACAGATGACGAAATTCAGTGATTTACTCCTAACTATGACAGATCTCATGAATCCTTATAGTGCAAGCAAGGGTATAGGACTTGACCAGAAGAGAATCTGATAAGTTTGTGTATTATGTGTGAAAAATTTGACCAACGTTATTGCTGCTGCTGCTGCTGCTAAGTTGCTTCAGTTGTGTCCGACTCTGTGCGACCCCATAGACGGTAGCCCATCAGGCTCCCCCGTCCTTGGGATTCTCCAGGCAAGAACATTGGAGTGGGTTACCATTTCCTTCTCCAATGCATGAAAGTGAACAGTGAAAGTCAAGTCGCTCAGTCATATCCGACTCTTAGCGACCCCATGGACTGCAGTCCATCAGGTTCCTCTGTCCATGGGATTTTCTAGGCAGTGCTACAATACTGTAAAGCTTTTCTCCACATTAAATTGTGAATTGATTAGCACTAAGGATCCTCATGAGGAAGAGTTCACCTCTTACTCTCAGTAGACACTTCAGGGATTAAAAAAATAAAATTTACATGATTATGCCACAAATGTCTTAAGACAGCATTAAAAAGAATTCAGATCAACTTACTTATTTTTTCTCTCTGAAACTCATAGTCCCACCCAGGATTGAAAGAGTCCGTATAACCCACGGTTCCCCACTTTGCTTTCTCTGAGGGAATAGGTGGACAATTGAAAAGATAATAAATGTAAGGAGAACTCCCTGGAGGAAAAACGTTTATAAACAAAAAGTAAAGACTTTGGCTGACACACACATCCTAACAGCTCAGAGATAGGGATAAAACCTTTTGGTATGAATCCTAGCTGCTTAGTCTACCCACCTCATGCACACCTTATACCTGGATTCTGGAGAGTTTCCAAAATGTCAAACTGATCCTACTTACAACAAAATTCACCATCGAATTTGTAATTAACACCAAGTATTTATGAAATTAACTGATCTGTCTCTAGTGCTTTTGTAGAGTGTGAAGCTGATCTAGGTCTAGCACGGAGTTGGAAGGCCCGTGTAACATAGCCAAAGCTGCTCTGCTTGGCTGTTCATGGTCTTTTAGGATAAAAAGTGCTATCCCAGAACCACTACTGTTAAAACAAATGGATGTTTTTATTACCTGAAGCTTTTCTAGGAGAGTAGAAATGAAGTGGTAAAATTTAAAAAGCAAAAGGTAAAAACTCACAGCTGGAAGAATTGAATGACTACTATATCCAGCTGTTTTCCAAGGACCTAAAATATGTCAGGAATGTCAAGATGTTATTGTAGATGTGGCTAGAAACTCTTCATTATGCCTCTGGCTCTGTAGGGTGAAATGGAAAAAATTTCAGAAGAACAAATAAAGAAATGATTTTCCAACCCAACCTTTGAGTTAAATGTGGGCCATAGCATTTTGTTAGATTAGAAAATCAGTCAGGAGACACAGTATAGTTATGCACATTTAAGATTGTTATATATTCTTGATGAATTGACTTAAAAAAATCATCATAAAATGTCCCTTCCATATGAATTTCCTTAGCTCGACTTGATTTGTCAGTGCTCTTCTGTCTGCTTCGTGTAACAATTTTGGAAATGTCTTGTCTGTCACTGGCTTTCCTCTCTTCATTGTTGCAGATTTAGAAATTATTTGATGACACCTCCAATCACTGAAACAAAGCTGAACTTTTTAATGGTGCTGGACAACTGGGCCATGTGGAAGAAGATAAATTAGACCCATTTCTCATGTTATACACAAGGAGAAACTCCAAAGGCATTAGGGAACTAAATGTAAAAAATACTATCATATAAGTATGTGAAGAAAATATGGATAAATTCCTCTTTAACAGGGAAAGACTCTCTGGGACTCAAAATCCAGGGTCAATAAAAGTAAAGATTAAGAAATCTGACTATATAAAAATTTAACAACAAAAAAGCTTTTGTTGCTGCAGGAAGGTGGACCCCTTCCAGGGCCCAAAACTGGGCTCTTGTCTAACACTCGGAAATGAATTGTCCAAGGAGACATAATTCAGTTCAGTTCAGTCGCTCAGTCGTGTCCAACTCTTCACGACCCCATGAATCGCAGCACACCAGGCCTCCCTGTCCATCACCATTCCCCGGGGTTCACTCAGACTCACGTCCATCAAGTCAGTGATGCCATCCAGCCATCTCATCCTCTGTCGTCCCCTTCTTCTCCTGCCCCCAATCCCTCCCAGTATCAGAGTCTTTTCCAATGAATCAACTCTTTGCATGAGGTGGCCAAAGTACTGCAGTTTCAGCTTTAGCATCATTCCTTCCAAAGAAATCCCAGGACTGATCTCCTTTAGAATGGACTGGTTGGAGTCCAAGGGACTCTCAGGAGTCTTCTCCGACACCACAGTTCAAAAGCATCGCATCAGTTCTTCGGCACTCAGCCTTCTTCACAGTCCAACTCTCACATCCATACATGACCACAGGAAAAACCACAGCCTTGACTAGATGGACCTTAGTCGGTAAAGTAAGGTCTCTGCTTTTGAATATACTATCTAGGTTGGTCATAACTTTTCTTCCAAGGACTAAGCGTCTTTTAATTTCATGGCTGCAGTCACCATCTGCAGTGATTTTGGAGCCCAAAAAATAAAGTCTGACACTGTTTCCACTGTTTCTCCATCTATTTCCCATGAAGTGATGGGACCAGATGCCATGATCTTTGTTTTCTGAATGTTGAGCTTTAAACCAACTTTTTCACTCTCCTCTTTCACTTTCATCAAGAGGCTCTTTAGTTCTTCACTTTCTGCCATAAGGGTGGTATCATCTGCATATCTGAAGTTATTGATATTTCTCCCGGCAATCTAGATTCCAGCTTGTGTTTCTTCCAGCCTAGCATTTCTCATGATGTACTCTGCATATAAGTTAAATAAACACGGTGACAGTATACAGCCTTGACGTACTCCTTTTCCTATTTGGAACCAGTCTGTTGTTCCATGTCCAGTTCTAACTGTTGCTTCCTGGCCTGCATACAGATTTCTCAAGAGGCAGGTTAGGTGGTCTGTATTCCCATCTCTTTGTGATCCTCACAGTCAAAGGCTTTGGCATAGTCAATAAAGCAGAAATAGATGTTTTTCCTGAACTCTCTTGCTTTTTCCATGATCCAATGGATGTTAGCAATGTGACCTCTGGTTCCTCTTCCTTTTCTAAAACCAGCTTGACCATCAGGGAGTTCACAGTTCACGTATTGCTGAAGCCTGGCTTGGAGAATTTTGAGCATTACTTTACTAGCATGTGAGATGAATGCAATTGTGTGGTAGTTTGAGCATTCTTGTGCTGACAAAGCAAGAGATTTTATTGGGAAAGGGCACCCAGGTGGAGAGCAGTATGGTAAGGAAACCCGGGTGAACTGCTCTGCCAAGTGGCTGGCAATGTTAGGTTTTATGGTGATGGGATTAGTTTCTGGGTGGTCTTTGACCAATCATTCTAATTCAGAGTCTTTCCTGGTGGCGTGCACATCGCTCAGCCAAGATGGATGCTAGTGAGAGGGATTCTGGGGAATGGATGGACACGCAGTGTCTCCTTTAGACCTTTCCTGAACTCTTCCAATTGGTGATGGCTTATTAGTTCCCTACTCCTTATCAGGATCTGCTGTCATAAAACAACTCATGCGAATGTTACTATGGTACCTGGCCAGGGTGGGCGGTTTCAACCAGTGTGCTTCCCCTAACATTGTGATAAAACACTCCACATATTATGGGTGGTTTAGTTGCTAAGTCGTGTGTGACTCTGGGATCCCATGAACTATAGCCCACCAGGCTCCTCCATCTATGGGATTTCCCAGGCAAGAATACTGGCATGGGTTGCCATTTCCTTCTCTAGGGAATCTTCCTGATCCAGGGATCAAACCTATGTCTTTCTGCTTGGCAGGTGGATTCTTTACCACTGAGCCAACAGGGAGGAGCCACATATCATAAACAAAACCAAAGGGAAAGAGGAGAAAATATCTGTAACATATACCACAGACAAATATATATATAATATATGTATATATGTGTGTGTTTGTGTGCATGTGTGTATGCTCAGTTGCTCAGTCGTGTCCAGCTCTTTGTGACCTAATGGACTGTAGCCGGCCAGGCGCCTCTGTCCATGGTATTCTCCATGCAAGAATACTGGAGCGAGTTGCCATATCCTACTTCAGGGGATCTTCCTGACCCAGTGACCAAACCCCCGTCTCTTTTGTCTCCTGCCTTGGCAGGTGGATTCTTTATCAGTTTGCCACCTAGGAAGCCCATATATACATATATATAACAGAGAGAGAGGGAGATTGTAGACATTGAGAGGCAAAGGGCCAAACCTATTAGAAAAATGGGAAGAAATCATGAATAGACACAAAAATATATAACATTTAAACACAATGAAAAGATGTTCAGATTCACCTATAATTAGATAAATGCACATGAAAACAATGCTGAAATATAATTTCTCACTGTCAAACTGGCAAAAATAAAAAAGCATGTCAGCATGTCTTGCTGGCGAGTCTGTGAGGACACAGACACTCCCTAATAAGTACCTGATGAGAATGTGCATGACTACGACTCTCTTTTGGGGTGAAAGTTGGTAATGCCTAAGAGAACCACATATGCATTTGGTGTTTGACCCAGAAATCACACTTCTAGGAATCTACCAAGAAGACATACTTCCAATATATATAAAATACATATGCCAAAGTTATTTAAGACAGTATTGCTTGTAATTACAAAATGTTGATAATTTTTAGGTTGTTACCTAAATTATAACACACTGGGGAATCACTGGATAAATTATAGTACCCCTAGACAATGGAGTACTCTGTCACTATGAAAAAAAAGAGAAAGATCTCAATGAACTGATACGGAGTGATTTACAGGGCATATTTACTAGTAAGTGAAGAGGAAATGTACATAATGGCCTGTGTGAGAAAAGAATCTAAAGAAAGAGAGTGGATATTTGTATATGTTTGCTGTACACCTAAAATAACACAACATTGTGAATCAACTATATTCCAATAAAATTTTTTAAAAGGAAAAGTACAAAAAAAATATAGTAATGCTACGCTTTGTGGGAGAAAGAAGGGGTATAAGGATTTACATACATATCTGCACGTGTATGCAAAAGAAATACAGGAAAGATAAATGAGAAGCTAAAGAGATTGGTTATCTACTGAGTTTGGTAGGAGAGCTGAAGAAAGAAGAATGAATGGGAATAAGTTGGGAGGGATGAAAAGGGAAAAATATTTTTCTGAGTATTTTTTTAATAGGTTTGGCTTTTAGAGCCATAGTAATATTTCACATACATACCTTCTCCCCAGTTAATAATTAAAATCCACCAGGAAGTGGACAAAATCGAAAATGGAATGTACCTAATTGTATTACAAATGAATAACATTACTGCACTGAAGCTGAATGGATAGAAAAGCACTGACCTAAATAAGGTTGGAAAAGAAGAGCCTCACAGCTGGATACTGTGAAGAAAAGATTAAAAGAAATATACACAAATACTGTTATCTAGTTAGTAAATCTGTTTCTCTTTGGGTATAGATGACCAATTGTGTAACTATGTTACATGTGTACTAGTATTGAACAAACAAATGAATATACCATAGAAAGTGAGAGCTGGGTCTCTCACTGTTGGCTTTAAGGAGATAAATAAAGTGAGAAGGCTGAAATGAGCCCCATGGTGTTGGATTGGAATCATAGGCATGATTCATGAATATGAATTTACAGATTTACATATATACGTAGAGACAGATATATGTAGAAATAAATGTAGATGTTTATATGTGGGTTAGTATTCATATATATATATATTTCCCATCTTTGCTCACTGAGCCTAGAAGTAATGATAACCTAGAAGGCATGAGCACACCTGGTGGCAAAATCTTGGTTTATAATTTTGCTTCTTCTGTGAAAGAAATCAGACCTCTTTGGAAAAGTTGGTGTACACACACATACACACAAAGAGTTGAGACTGGAACATCTTGCAATGTCAAAAAAAAAGATGTACTCAAAAAAAGGATGACAGAGACTTCCCTGGTGGTCCACTGGCTAAGATTCAGTGCTCCCAATGTAGGGCACCCAGTTTCAATCCCTGATCAGGGACCTAGAGCTCACATGCCACAACTAAAGATCTTGTGTGCTGCAACTAAGACTTGGCACAGCTAAATAAAATATTTAAAAAGGATGTATCATAAGGACATGGGAGGTAAGTTGGAACTCTCAAAGGCCATAATGGAATGATCTGAACAATAAAATAAGTAACTATAATATTGGGATTATGACCAGTAGAATAAAATAAGTATCCTTGAGTCAGTACAAATATAAATACATGATGAAATAAATAAGTGAGGAGAAGGGACAACTCTTCCCTGTATAGTTGAAGGAAATATATAATTCTTACTATGAAAATCCAGTAGAAAGAGTCACTAAGTAAGATAGATGCTAAAATCTTTGGGCAAAAGTTTGAGGGAATTCCCTGGTGGTCCAGTGGTTAGGGCTTCAGGCTCACAGTGCAGGGGGCAGTTGGTGCTCAAAAGACCCAAACTGTCCAATGGCTTTCTAGAAAGGGCTTTTAAAAGCAATATTTGGGGTGAGGGTTGCAGCTTGTGGACTTTCTTCTGACTTCAGTTCAGTTCAGTCACTCAGTCATGTCTGACTCTTTGCGACCCCATGAATCGCAGCACACCAGGCCTCCCTGTCCATCACCAACTCCTGGAGTTCACTCAAACTCACGTTCATTGAGTGGGTGATGCCATCCACCCATCTTATCCTCTTTGTCCCCTTCTCCTCCTGCCCCTAGTCCCTCCCAGCATCAGAATTTTTTCCAATGAGTCAACTCTTCACATGAGGTGGCGAAAGAATTGGAGTTTCAGCTTTAGCATTAGTCCTTCCAAAGAACACCCATGACTGATCTCTTTTAGGATGGACTGGTTGGATCTCCTTGCAGTCCAAGGGACTCTCAAGAGTCTTCTCCAACACCACAGTTCAAAAGCATCAATTCTTCAGCGCTCAGCTTTCTTCACAGTTCAACTCTCACATCCATACGTGACCACTGGAAAAACCACAGCCTTGGCTAGACAGACCTTTGTTGACAAAGTAATGTCTCTGCTTTTCAATATGCTGTCTAGGTTGGTCATAACTTCTTCCAAGGAGTAAGCATCTTTTGATTTTATGGCTGCAGTCACCATCTGCAGTGATTTTGGATCCCCCAAAAATACCACCATTAAGTCAGAAGAAGGAAAAACAAAGATCTTCTGACTTACTGGTGGTTTTGTAACAGTGATATTTTGAAACTTTAATCATCAACCTTCTGGTTCCAACCAGTCTGAGCCTAGCTGCCTGTGGTCAGCATGGAGTCAACATCTCCACCTAGGTATGGGAAGTGAGGGTGTCTTAGGTTCTGCAGAGCAACTTAAAGATATGCATCAGATTGATACCTTAAGGATGAACTAGGACTCTTTTATTCCTGAGCTATTGTTTAAGTGATCATTACTTTTCTTGCTTGACTGCTTTTCCTTGTTTCTCACTTCCTTAATTAGTAACTACTTGAATCCACTCTTTGGGACTCAGAAGCTCTAGAAGATTAAAAGCCTTTTTCTACAAACAAAAAATGGGGGACAGAGAAGGGCTTTTATATCTGGGAGTCCCTGCAGAGTCCTGCTTGGTTTCAATCCCTCTTTTCTTTGATACTCTCCAATCCTGAGGGGAATAGGGCAAGAAAGGGAATAAAGTTTTGGATAGAGAGGCTAACCATAAATTCAGTGGGGGAACTTGGTTTTGGGGAAGGGGGCTTGGTTTTGGGGGAACTCAGTTTCACTTCTTGTGTGAGTGTGTTACACTCATGTGATTATGTGAGATAGACAAGATATTCTCCTTCTGCTAATTAGCATCCAATAAAAAGCTAGATTTTAAAACATTTTCCGTTAACTCCTTACATTTAACAGATGACTCTATTTCTTGAACACATAGTTGTTCCTATGTTCTTTAGAAATGGTAGAATATTGCCACAATTGCTGACCATATGAAATGCATTTCCCTTCATCAGTTTCGTAAATATTCAGCTATTGTACCATTCCCCAAACAGCCAGAGATTTATTCATTATATTGAATTGCAATCTCACCCTTTCTTTCTGCTCCTTTGTAAAGACAAAGATAATATTTCGGAGTTTTTGCGACGCCTCAGCCTTGAGGGAATATAAATATAAGCATAATTGATTTTCTGAACTGGCTTTTCCCCGCTCTGTGTTCCAGTGCTTTATGCATTATAGTGGAATGACTGACAAATCAACTCTGATTGCTAATTGGAAAGCAGAATATATTAAACGCATAGCACATCTATCCAGTTTGTTCTCAGTGCAAGCTCTGGAAATGTGATGCTCTAGTGCTCTGGTGCACGCTGTCTAATTACCTGCTCTTTTGCTTTGACTCCATTCAGGAATCACATTGGCAGTGTCTGGCAGGTCAGGGGTGATTGCTAATTAAATGGTGGAATTCACTTTGCCTCACCTTGACTGTCTTTCTTGCCCCTCCCCACTCCGCAGTGACACTCTTCCTCAAAAAGCATTTCTTCCATCCATGTGTAGGCCAGAAAATGAAAGCTGGTGCTCTTATCCCTGTTTGAAGCCCAAATTCTCAAGGTAATTTTACTTCAAGGGTTGGTGAAATAGGAATTCTGTCCTCTCCTCTTTCTTAACTCCCGATATAAAGAGGTCTTTTTGTGTCAGTGCCCTTAATGGCAAGGCAAGACCCCTGGGGTTTCTATTCTTCCCAGCATCACTTCTGCAATCAACTAGTGGCCCTGAAAGGAGAGCCCATCTTTGCCTTTGTGTTTGAAATGAGAGTTCACGGTGCACACCAGGAAGTCAGTGGGCACCTGCAGGCTGAAAAGGAAGAATTGATTTCCTTTTATCCTCCCACTAATCTGAATGTCACCTCAGAAGCGCTCAGGATTTAATTGATCTGTAATGACTTCGTGGCAACCTCGAAGCCCTATTGAATGATTAAAAATATTAAGGAGGCTGGAAACGCTAACTACACTGAGAGGGAAGGGTCCACTTCTCCTCCTGGGACCTCATCACTAAGCATTTGAATAGATCTTGCTTTAAACTGGTTTCTCTCTGTATGTCTGAAGGTGGCTTGGAAGCATTATGCAAGAAAGACTCATGTAAAAGTGCCAATATTTGTGTTTTTTCAACTTTGAAGATGGCATTTTCATACAGTTCAGTTTAACATTAACTATTGTCAGAGCAAATGGAAGATTGAAGTCCAGATAAATGCAATGAATCCTGAGTTCCCATCCAGAACTCATGCCCTTATAACTAATGGATTCATCAAGTCACTCATTTATTCATTAACAAGACATCTGTTGCTTATCTTTCCTTGTCTTGAGCATTGGGACAAGAATGCCAAGTGCTGGGTATGTATTGATTCTGTTTCATTACCCAGAAGGCAAATTAGGCATATGCATAAGGCCTCGCAAAACGGGGCATTATATTGTCTGTATTTCAGTTTAAAATTATTTAACATAGAAAATGTAATACATATGTATGCATTTACTTCATTTAACCAACCTCTAGGGGCAGATTGCTAATATTTGAAGTGCATTAATCAGAAATACACACTCCAAGGGAGGTTAGTTAGCATTTGAAAGACTCTATTCAGGTAGCTACTGTAAATGTTTAAGTCTCCATCATTTCATTTGGCACTAGAGGGTTTATTAGGTAGCCTGAGGGATGCTAGCAATAACTGTAAAGGAGTATTTCACTATAAGTAAGTACTATACAAGATAAATTACTGGCTAGGAATGTGGCACAAGCGTCACTGCTCTTGCATGAACAAAGCATAAGAATCTAGGGTCTTTCTTGACCTAGGGCTCTGACTCCCACTAGAGAATATTGGCTGAATCCTGTTATGGGGTATGGTTGCGTTTGCCTTGACTGAATCTTTCATAAAAGGCACCTGTTGCAGTGTTTTTAAAAACAGAGAAAGAGGAAATTCATGGATTTTGATGCTGGACATACAATTTTATGTGAATGAGTTTGTTTTCAGAAAACAACATTCTGACAGAGGTGTAGAAGCTGCAATGGGTGATCAGGAGCCAGAGAGAGACAGTGAGAGATGGGGGCCATGGCAGTTACACAGGATGAAGGCCTGAACTAAGGCTGTGGCTGTGCGAGTGGAGGGAACAGGGAAGACAGGCTTGGAAAGTATAAGAGAAAGACAAAGGAATATGATAAATAATTGGACGTGGGAAGAGGGAATGTGAGTAAAGGAGTCGTAACGACTACCTTCCAGTGTGTTTGATTTGCATGGTTTCATTTACTGAAATAAAGAATCAGAGGTATGGAAGAGGTTGGAGGCCAATAGAGAATAGACTATCTTTGAACAAGATAAATGTGAGATGCCCGAAGGACATTCAGATGGAGTAGTCCAATAGGTAGATATATAATATGTATACCTACATATACATATATACATATTTATTGTCTGGGGCTCAGGAGAGAAACCTGAGTTGGAGATGGATATTTAATGCATTCAACAAACATCTATTAATTACTTTCTATACCTCAGGCAAGATTGTTGGGATCCTTGCTTTCATCATGATTAGAGTAGACAGATTGGCAGACACAGTATAATGGATCTATTTGACATCTTGAGGGTGAGGTCATCTAGCAAGAGTATAGTTAAAAGTGCAGAAGCAGAATCCCAGGAATGATTAATATTTAAGATGCAGAAAGAAGGATGAGTGAAAGATTTTATATGAGTAAAAATGAGGAAGATTGGCCAAACAGGAGGAAAACAGGATGTAAAATAAGGGACGTAAAAGTTTCAAGGAGGGAATGATGAACGGTATCCCATGCTGCAGGGAGTAAATAAATAAGGAGTGGAGACACCCATGCAATGCGACTCTTTGGAGGTGCGTGAGATCATTTTCCTGTAGTAAAGGGAATGGTTGGTTGAAGGCTGAGTACTGAAGAGAATGAGAAGTGGTAGAGTAGAAAAGGATCTTGAAAAAGCCGGGCCAGAGATGGGTATTAGAAATGATTGGGCTGGGGGTTTTGGAGTGAGACAGTGAGCCAGAGCTCTGCTTCCTGCTGTAATATAGAACAGAACTCTAGAAAAATGACTTGCAAGCATGGGAATTCTCTGGTGGTCCAATGATTAAGACTCCAAAATTTCACTGCTGAAGGCCAGGGTTCTGTCCCTGACTGGGAGACTGAGATTCCCCATGCAGCCCAGTGCAGCAAAAAAAAAAAAAAAAAAAAAACAAAACAACTTGCACCGAAATGAAGTAGGGTAAAAACACACACACACACACATACACACACAACCCAAAATGAAATGCTAAAGTTAGTAAAGGAGAGGAAATAAAGGACTAATTACAAACTTTGTTCATTTTGAAGAAACTAAATGCCCTGGGAGGTACATAGCTTAGGCAAACCGGAGAAACACTGCCTCTAGCACAAACCTATCATGTGCGCATCAAGCAGACAGAAGGTATCTCGTGAACACTCTGGCTGGAATGAAGGGAAGAGGTGCCACGATCACAGAGGCCTCTTTGTGTCTGCTAGCATTCTGACAGGCCACTTTATATGGAACATGATTCCAGGAATGATGTTCTATTACAAGTGAATCAGCATTTCTGGGACTGTCCCAGTTTTACTGGAAGTAAGTACCACCTTATCTTTCTGAGTTATTACTTATAAGAAATATGATGGGAAAAAATTTCAAGGCTCTGACCTCTCCAGATTTCTTCTTCATTTTTTCAAATTCTCTGTAGAGTTGTTCAAAGTTGAGAATTGTTTTCTTTAGAAAGTGCTTGTGGAGTCTATTGGCAATTAAAAGCAGTAGAATCTAATGCCAGAACCAGAAATGAGACACCACCCATCAGTCTGGAGCCAGAAACAGGACTTTGAGATCAGATAGGCTTGGGCATAAGTCCCAACTCTAAAATTCATTAGCTGTGTGACCTAGGGCAAGTTACTTAGCTTCTCTGAGATTCAATTTCCTCAGCTACATAATCAGGGATAATAAAAACAACTTTATAGAAATGTTGTAAGATAATATATGTATAGTGTTTTGGAAGTAGTTTGCTCAATAACCAGTATATGTGTGTATGTATGTGTGTGTGGTTGGTATATAAATCTACTTGACTTGATTGGTTATATTTGAACATTTGTTCAGCATGATAAGCAATGTACTCTGTCCACATATATTGCAAAGAGGTAAGGCAAAGCCAGTATGAAAGATGGTAAATGACTTTTTTTTTTTATTTACACCAATAGGTCAAGAAAGAACGAAGTGAAATTGATGCAGGAGGGTTTTAGATTAAAGTGCAGCAGAATACAATTTCAAACCACCGTGAAATGCCATCATGCCATTATAAAGAGAGTCAATAAGAAACCTTTAGTGCAGATTAAAAAGAAAAGCGTAGTTACTTTGAGATGATTTAAGTGCTAGAAAAAGATGATGTCATTTCCATGGTTTCATGCTATCCTATTATTTTATATTCTCAGAGAGGCCTGTGTCACGTCCACATTTTGAGGCACTCAGTATATGTGCAAATGGAGAAATACTAGAATAATGCTAGAAATTGTAGAGCATTAACAATATGTGTATATCTTTCTTTTACCAATTGTTTTAAAACAAAAATACAGTGCAATATAAATAGGCTTTTCACAAGATGCAGTGCAGATTCTTTACTGACTGAACTACAAGTGAAGCCCCCTTTCATAAGATAGTCACAGGATTTATAAACTTATTTCAAAGTCCACTACAAGGCACTATGAAGAGCAGTCTTCAGTCTTGCCAGTGTATCCTTGGGAAGATACTACAGCCTATATTTGTCTGGACTACAGTGGCCTTAAAGCATGTGAGTTTTGGAGTTTTGCCATAAACTCTTGGAAATGGGCTTTGTCCAGCACGTCTGAAACCTCAATCCCTGGCATAACATAGATGCTTAAGAAAAGTTAGCTAAATTACTCAGTGAATTCTTTTGCACTGATTGCATCCCAGATAGCGTCAGTGGTAAAGAATCTCCCTGTCAGTGCAGGAGACATAAGCAGCAAGGGTTTGTTCCCTGGGTCAGGAAGATCCCTGGAGGAGGAAATGGCAACCCACTCTACTATTCTTGCCCGGGAAATCCCATAGACAGAGGAGCCTGGCAGGCTACAGTCCATGCGGTCGCAAAGAGTCAGACCCGAGAGAGCATGGAGGCACGCGCCACCAGGGAAGCTGGCTGAAGATCTTTGAAACTGGTTACTGCTAGATTGGGTAACAGTTTGAGATTCCATCATTTTATGGAGGGAAGGAAGACACTGCTTGTGTGGGGGTTCTGCACTCTTTTTATGGGTAACTGCCTTTCAATCACAAAATGCCCAGTGAGGAGCAGAAGAGAGGAAGTAGAAGATGGTGAGATATGTGAACAAAGGAGCTCCTTCAGTTCCAGTTTACTAAGACTGTTAAGGATCAGAACACTTAAGGATTTTGGATTTTTATGAAGCCCAAGCTACACAGCATCAACCTTGTGGTCCACTGATAGAAGTTGATTCTATCAGCAGCAGCAGCTGGGCATTCCTAATTTCCCTAGAAATTAAGAGAAACCCACCTGTTTTTAAACACAAGGCTACTCTTTAAAAAAACTTTTTATTTTGTATTGGGGTATAGCCGATTAACATATTGTAATAGTTTCAGGTGAACAGTGAAGGGGACTAGCCATACTTATACATGTATTGCAAGGCTTCTTTTTAATCTCAAATCCTTGTTCTTAACAACTCAAAGGTGTGCTGACTCCAGAGATCCAGCTGCCATCTTCACCTTCATGTATCAGGGATAGACTGTGCCAACTGACCTCAGGCCAGAGGCTTGCTATCATTGCTGGGCTTTCTTCTCATGGCAAAGTGATTCATCTCTGACACAGAGAGAGGGCACAGCATTTAAATCTTCCTTAAACTGATGCAGCTTAGCAGGCTCAGCTTTGAAGCCCTCTGAGTCCCGAGGGCTTGGTTTTCCTATTCTAGATGGGATAACACTTCTGTTCATCCCCTCCAGGTAAGTAATTAATTCTTGCTGGTATTCCAGAGAGAAGGTGAAGGCTGGTTGCTTTATAGTTTTGAATCTTCAAAGAACTCCAGTCTTCGTTACCTTTGGGAATCTTTAAGTACTCCCGGGCTCAAGAGGTAGAAATAGCAGTAGTAGTTGCAGTAATAGTAATAGTAATGCTGCTGCTACTACTAAACCCACTATAATTTTGGATTTAGGTTACCTATCTACAAAAATCTGTGGATTTTAAAAAGTATGGCTACATATCACATCGCCTCCCTAAAAGTGAAAGAAGAAAGCAGATTCACTTCACTGAAAATATTCAGTTAAGCAAATCTTTGTGTTTGATTCCATCTTTTTTTTTTCCCAATGTATTTATTTTTTTGGCCACTGTACTTAGTATACGAGAACTTAGTTCCCTGACCAGGGATCAAACCTCTGCCCTCTGCAATGGAAGTGTGTATTCTTAACCACTGGACCACCAGGGTAGTCCAGGCCAATGGAAGGAATAAAGACAGTGGCCAAATGATTGCACTGGTGGAAAACATTTAGCCCTGAGGAGAGGGAGGCTGGACATTTTTATCACTGTGGAGTGAATTCTCCCCTGTGCCCAAGGAAAACCCAGGATACAGTAGTCCAACCACCCAGGTGGGAATCACAGCTTAAAGGACACAGTTGTTTGTGGCACACATGTGTGGCTACCCAATAAATACCTGGGCAGCATGACCTGTCAGTGCCAAACCAGTCATCAGGCGCATTACCCAACACCACAGGAGTAGCAGAGGTCCAAGGTCAGATATTCAGTAGGAACTTGGATGGGAGCCTCTTTCCTTTCTGTAAGAATTACACCATGACCCGATCCTTGGATATCAGTGTGGTGCAGTTTTAGGAATTTGACCTGCTCGTGTACGTCATACATGTTGGCCAGGGGAAGCAGCACTGTCAGCTTTGAAGAGATGAATGGGGATGGGATATGCCAGACCAGGACACCCAATGATACATGTTCCATTCCAGGTACAGTGCATTCCAGCAGGTCTGGTCTGCGTCGGACAACAGGAACCCAGTCGAGACTGAGTAGGTCTCTCTCACCCAGGAGTGTGAAATAAGTCCCCATCCCATTACAAATTCTGGTAGATAATGCCTTTCCCAGTCGTGACGGGGCTTGGTGTTCTCAAGCAGCACAGCACATTCCTGACGAGAATCAGGGCGGTGGCTGTTTCCAGCAACTTCCCAGTCTGGCACACGAGGCAGCGGGTCCTCCCGGCTAGTCATTCACATGTATTAAAGCCTGAGACGGTGCTGTAGTCCCCCTGGCCAAGGTGGTTTTACCTCTATTCTAATCTGCTGCTTTAATATTCCACTCTTCCTTTCAACTAATCCTGGTTTGCTCAGCGACAGGGGAAACTTTGGGTTAGGTCAGACACAGTGTCCACACAGATCCAGGCATATTTAGAACTCTCTCCCAGGGGGAGGGGGTCAAGCTAATCAGTCTGCCAATCCGTCTCCAGTTGGGAACTCCAGTGGATAGCCCCAGTTTCCTTTGGCAGTGTCCTTGGACCTTGTTTAGAACACACAGGACATGATGTTCACGCATTAATCAAGTTGTTATATTTCAAGGGTAGTACAGCATCCTTGGCAATGTGCATCCCACCCAATCTGCTGTATCTACTGAAAGGTCAGTTGCTACGGCTTGCACCTGAGAAAGGACATCAGCTTTCTGATTGCCAGGGGAGTGTCAGCACCTTATGAGTGGGGACATGGAAGACAGTGAGGAAAGCTAAGGCCCTTGAAGGTGAACCCAAACGTCTTCCCGCATGTCTCAGCCTCACTTATTCATGATTACTCATGAAGGGCTTGAATGATTATTACCCCTCGGTTTTCCATTCTGCAAGCCATTAGGGTTAATCCCTTTAGAACAGCCCAGCCATCAGTGCAGAATTGAAAGTCAGGGCTGTTGCTGAGTTCAGCTCACGGGCTGCTGCAGTTTATTCCTGTTTTCATCCAGATGGTGTCAGTGTTGGGCTGAAGAGAGAGCTCAGTCCACGTGCAGGAGTTGTTTGCCCTACTAGACCCACCTGTGTAGTGTAGCGGTGTCAGTGGGAATTTCACCTCCCCCCCTCCCTATAGGCTGCAGAGGCATTTTGAGAATTAACCAGGATAGGGGTAGAGGCATTTTGAGAATTAACATCACTGCAGGGCCAAGTAGCCCCTTTTATTTCTTGAGACAGGGGGCTGGCAGACAGGTTATTCCACTGTTGCAAACGGTGCTGTGGTGTGCTCAGTCATGTCTGAATCTTTGTGGTCCCATAGACTGTAGCCCGCCAGGCTCCTCTGTTCATGGAATTTTCCAGGCAAGAATACTGGAGTGGGTTGCCATTTCCTCCTCCAGGGATTGAACCTGAGTCTCTGACCCAGGGATCAAATCCACATCTCCTGTGTCTCTTGTACTGCAGGCAGATTAGGCAAATTGGGAGCCTGGGCCATGGCACAGGTGGGTCACTAGAACACATTTTCAATTCCTTGCTAGGAAGGGATGTCCTTACATATGACATGCTGCTCATTTCTGAGAAGCTCTAGCTGGAGGGGCACTGTGTATGCTGCCAGGTACTGTTGCTCTCTTTTTTGTTTTTTCCAGCTCCTGCCCTCTTCCAGACTTGGGTTTGTCTCCGTTTGTTGTCTCTGCTATAGTGCTTAACCCATACCTGCCAGAGTCACAGACCCATCTAACTCAAATGGTGGCCCTGCTTGGGAGATGATGGCCACACCTGTTTTAAGAGTATTTTTTCCCTCCTCATAGGCAGATTGCTGCTCTGAACCTCAGTTTCTCACATGCTCTTTCCTTACCAGGAAGTAGAAGGAAGGAAGGCACTGTCCCAGGTGGGAAATCAAAGTCCTCCCAAACACCTAAACTCCTACGAAAGCTCACGCTTCTCACACAATGTGCATCCCACCCAATCTGCTGTATCTACTGAAAGGTCAGTTGCTACGGCTTGCACCTGAGAAAGGACATTAGCTTTCTGATTGCCAGGGGAGTGTCAGCACCTTATGAGTGGGGACATGGAAGACAGTGAGGAAAGCTAAGGCCCTTGAAGGTGAACCCAAACGTCTTCCCGCATGTCTCAGCCTCACTTATTCATGATTACTCATGAAGGGCTTGAATGATTATTACCCCTCGGTTTTCCATTCTGCAAGCCATTAGGGTTAATCCCTTTAGAACAGCCCAGCCATCAGTGCAGAATTGAAAGTCAGGGCTGTTGCTGAGTTCAGCTCACGGGCTGCTGCAGTTTATTCCTGTTTTCATCCAGATGGTGTCAGTGTTGGGCTGAAGAGAGAGCTCAGTCCACGTGCAGGAGTTGTTTGCCCTACTAGACCCACCTGTGTAGTGTAGCGGTGTCAGTGGGAATTTCACCTCCCCCCCTCCCTATAGGCTGCAGAGGCATTTTGAGAATTAACCAGGATAGGGGTAGAGGCATTTTGAGAATTAACATCACTGCAGGGCCAAGTAGCCCCTTTTATTTCTTGAGACAGGGGGCTGGCAGACAGGTTATTCCACTGTTGCAAACGGTGCTGTGGTGTGCTCAGTCATGTCTGAATCTTTGTGGTCCCATAGACTGTAGCCCGCCAGGCTCCTCTGTTCATGGAATTTTCCAGGCAAGAATACTGGAGTGGGTTGCCATTTCCTCCTCCAGGGATTGAACCTGAGTCTCTGACCCAGGGATCAAATCCACATCTCCTGTGTCTCTTGTACTGCAGGCAGATTAGGCAAATTGGGAGCCTGGGCCATGGCACAGGTGGGTCACTAGAACACATTTTCAATTCCTTGCTAGGAAGGGATGTCCTTACATATGACATGCTGCTCATTTCTGAGAAGCTCTAGCTGGAGGGGCACTGTGTATGCTGCCAGGTACTGTTGCTCTCTTTTTTGTTTTTTCCAGCTCCTGCCCTCTTCCAGACTTGGGTTTGTCTCCGTTTGTTGTCTCTGCTATAGTGCTTAACCCATACCTGCCAGAGTCACAGACCCATCTAACTCAAATGGTGGCCCTGCTTGGGAGATGATGGCCACACCTGTTTTAAGAGTATTTTTTCCCTCCTCATAGGCAGATTGCTGCTCTGAACCTCAGTTTCTCACATGCTCTTTCCTTACCAGGAAGTAGAAGGAAGGAAGGCACTGTCCCAGGTGGGAAATCAAAGTCCTCCCAAACACCTAAACTCCTACGAAAGCTCACGCTTCTCACTTTCTTAGGGACTCTACAGGCTTGCACCATATCAATCACACCTTCTGGGACAATACACATCTTACCTGACACAAATAACTCGCTCAGACTTTGCGGTGGTGTCTGTGCCTTGAGTTTTCTGTGGCATCACTGCCCTCTTCTTGCTCACAGATGTTCCAGGGAAGTCTGCAGAGTGTTCTGCAGCAGAAGCAAGCCTTCATGTTAGCATTTTACCATCAAGGTCATAGGCTCATTTTATTGATGTGGGAAAGAGAACAGGGACAAAGCTCACACTGCCATCCCATGCCATTTGGTGGGGCTGGGCTGGTAATATTGGGGAAGCTCCTTAAAGGACCCTTGTTGACCCTCTGTGTGAAGGCAAAAGATCTTGTGACTCAGTGACCAGGGTTATACTGAGAAAAGCATTTGCTGAGTCCACTACCGCATGGTCCACTCTAAGACAGTGCAGTGCTGGGCACAGCCACCTGGATGACTTGTTCAATTCCTGAGGGACTTGCTCAGTCCTTGGCAGTCCATGGTCATCCTCCAGGAGCCATTGGCTTTTTTTTTTAACTGGCCACTCTGAGCTGTTGAAAGCACTGTGGGCAGGATGTGCAATACCCACTCAGTACAGTTCTCAGATAGTTTCTCTTATGATGCTCCATCCTCAGCAATTTATATTGTTTGACAGTTACCATTCTTTGATGCTTTTGAATTATGCCGCTGGAGAAGACTCTAGAGAGTCCCTGGGACTGCAAGCTCAAATCAGCCAATCCTAAAGGAAATAAACCCTAAATATTCACTGAAAGGCCTGATGCTGAAGCTGCTATACTTTGGCTCCCTGATGTGAGAGCTGACTCATTGGAAAAGACCCTGGTACTGGGAAAAATTGAAGGCAAAGACAAAGAGGACAGCAGAGGATGGGGTGATTAGATTGCATCACACACTCAATGGACATGAATCTGAGCAAACTCTGGGAGACAGTGGAGGACAGCAGAGCCTGGTGTGCTACAGTCCACGGGTTCACAAAGGGTCAGACACAACTTAGACACTGAACAACAACTCTTTGAGGAGGTGGTAGACTAACTGGTTGTCAGTTGGTGTTTCCCCTCAACACTGGTTTGACTACTTTAACCTGTAGGTGGAGTTCATAACCTGTAGGTGGAATTAGAGGTTCACAAAATTTGACCTTGTATAACATCAAAGCCCAACATGTTCTCTGGTATTCAAATAAAAACCTCATATTCTGGTGCAAGCAAACACCTGATATCCAATGCAAAAGGACCTTTCTGATCACAACCATTTGACCTCCCAAACCATCAATCACTACTTCTGGAGTTTACTGCGATTAGAGTTCTTTTGGTACCAACATCAACCAGAGCCATCACTTTTTTTTTTTTTCCCGAAGTGATAGGTAAAGAAGGAGACTTATTTAGAGAGAAACACACTTCACAGAGTGTGGGCCATCTCAGAAGGTGTGAGTGGCCCAGAGCCATCACCTTTTGTTTATTACTAAGGAGCTGTGAATAGAAACTCAACATGAGGCTTCCAGTGGCCCTCACCTGGAGGTGATCTTGGCTTACATCCTATATCCAGGGTGTGAATCCTTGAAGACTCTGTGGGAGCAGGCAGGGCATCAGGAATAGTAGGGGCAGGTGAAGAAGATCTGGATTACTGCTCAGGTTTTAAGGCTTTCCACAGGCTTAACAAGACAGCATTGGGTTGCCTGTATTTTCAGGTGGGGCCCATGCAGCAATGATGTCAAACCACATATGCCTCTGGGTTACTTTTACCCAGTCCTTCACAAGTGCATAGGATAGCCTTTTGGCTTTTTGAATTCCCTGTCTTGGGTCTTGCCCATAGCATGGACCTGTTCCTGGGTTTTGTCAGTTTCCCTCACCAGTGATGGATTGCCCAACACCATATGTGTCTTCTGCCTCTTCTGGGCTTGGCGTGGATATCAGCATCCCTTACCAGGTACTGAGGGGTGGACTAGAGTATCTTGACTTCTATTCCTGCAGTGAATGTGGCCAAATTGGAATCTTCAAAGACAGGGGTGGAGATGGTCTGTTTCATTCCCAAATGCCTTAGAGTTTGTTGTGCTTCCTCTATAGATTTCCAGGGTCACACAGGCTCAGGGAGGTCCCCCCTCATTGGGCAAATGCTCCCTGTAGGTCAGAATCAGTTCTGTTCAGTTGCTCAGTCATGTCTGACTTTTTGCACCCTATGGACTGCAGCATGCCAGGCTTCCCTGTCTGCCGGGAGCCAGTGTGAGGAATCCCACCCATGACAGGGTCATGTGGAAGGAAGTCTGGCATATGCAGGGCATGATCAAACTTCAGGGGTTCCCCATGGCATTTCCTGAGCATCTACCACATCCCCCACACCCCCCACCCCCCGCCAAAATAAGAATCTGCCAGCCTCTGTACTCTGCTTTTCCACTTTTCTGATATTCTCTGGGAAAAAGTCAACTCAGGGCTTTAGTCTTCTGCATTGGAAAGGGATGTTTCAGGTGAACCCCTTCTGATAGCTCTTTAGCTTGCCTAACTGGTTTTTCCCGGACTCCTTACAGCTTGTGAATTGCTTACAGCCCCCCCAGCCAGGAGAGGCACAAAGCCTAAAAGCATCTTACAGACACAGAGCCTTTTCTAAAGAGTTAAAAATTATTGGTGATGGGTTTTCACTGTTGACTCAAAGATTGCTGCCCGACCTCCATATTCTTTATCTTTTAGGTACTTAGAAGGACGTTACTCAATGTAAGCAGGATGTAGAAAAAGATATGTAGTAGCTTTGATGTTAGCAACACTAGACTTTTGAGTTAATTGTTTCTCTTTTGCTGTTAATCACTGTACTCCCTTTACTTGTTATAAGTTGCTGTATCTTTGCTATGTAAGAATGTAATTTTGTTTACTGCTTTTCTGAGAGTGGCGCAAGACCTTGGGAAGATCAACACAAGCAAGTCTTCTGGTTGACAAACCCTTATCAAAAAAATTAAAAAAAGGGGGGCTGTTAATGCTGTGTACCCATTGACCTTCATGTTTTATCAAAAGCATAAAAGGCCTTCTGAACAATAAAGGCCAAAGCTAGTTGCTGGACTGGTTTCCCCTGTGTGTGTCTCTTTCTTTTCTCTCCTCTTCACTCTAATTTCAGCCTGAATTCCCATCTAGACCAGGGGGGGCTCACCAGATCTACTTACTTGCCCTGGCTTTTAAGCCCCGTGTGAAAGGGAGCCCAAGGTGGGACACCCTTAGAGATTCAAGCAGGCGCTGGTGGCTCCATGTAGATGGTGCAAATCTCTTGTCCAGAGATTTTATTGGCTTTCCCTGCAAGTCAAGTTATTTAGCCTTCTTTCTCCACTTAATTTTCCTACTACACTATTTCTTCCTAATCTAATCTTATATTTCTATATTAATGAATAAATAAATCTTTCCTCACTGACACCATCTCCGCTTTGAATTCCCTGGACCCACCGGGGCTGGAGCCTGGCATCGGTGCATCACCAACTCATAGAGCTTACTCAAACTCATGTCCATTGAGTCAGTGATGCCATCCAATCATCTCATCCTCTGTCATCCCTCTCTCCTGTCGCCTTCAGTCTTAACCAGCATCAGGGTCTTTTCCAATGAGTCAGTTCTTCACATCAAGTGGACAAAGTATTAGAGTTTCAGCTTCAGCATCAGTCCTTCCAATGAATATTCAGGATTGATTTTCTTTAGGATGGACTGGTTGGATCTCCTTGCAGTCCAATGGACTCTCAAGAGTCTTCTCCAACACCACAGTTCAAAAGCATCAGTTCTTCCACGCTCAGCTTTCTTTATAGTCGAACTCACATCCATATATGACCACTGGAAAAACCATAGCTTTGACTAGATAGACCTTTGTTGGCAAAGTAATGTATCTGCTTTTTAGTATGCTATCTAGGTTGGTTATAGCTTTTTTTTCCCAAGGAGCAAGTATCTTTTAATTTCATGGCTGCAGTCACCATCTGCAGTGATTTTGGAGCTCCCCAAAATAAAGTCTGTCACTGTTTCCACTGTTTCTCCATCTATTTCCCATGAAGTGATGGGACCAGATGCTATGATCTCAGTTTACTGAATGTTGAGTTTAAGCCAACTTTTTCACTCTCCTCTTTCACTTTCATCAGGAGGATCTTTAGTTCTTCTTCACTTTTTGTCATAAGGGTGGTATCATCTGCATGTCTGAGTTTATTGTTATTTCTCCTGGCAATCTTGACTCCAGTTTGTGCTTCATCCAGCCCAGCATTTTGTATGATGTACTCTGCATATAAGTTAAATAAGCAGGGTGACAATATATAGCCTTGACATACTTCTTTCCTGATTTGGAACCAGTCTGTTATTCCACGTTCAGTTCTAACTGTTGCTTCCTGACCTCCATACAGATTTCTCAGGAGGCAGGTCAGGTGGTCTGTATTCCCATCTCTTGAATTTTCCACATTTTGTTGTGAGCCACAGAATCAAAGGCTTTGGCATAGTCAATAAAGCAGAAATAGATATTTTTCTGGAACTCTCTTGCTTTTTCCATGATCCAGTGGATGTTGGCAGTTTGATCTCTGGTTCCTTTGCCTTTTCTAAATCCAGCTTGAACATCTGGAAGTTCACGGTTCACGTATTGCTGAAGCCTGGCTTGGAGAATTTTGAGCATTACTTTACTAGCGTGTGAGATGAGTGCAATTGTGTGGTAGTTTGAACATTCTTTGACATTGTCTTTATTTGGGATTGGAATGAAAACTGACCTTTTCCAGTCCTGTGGCCACTGCTGAGTTGAGTGCAGCACTTTCACAGCATCATCTTTTAGGATTTGAAATAGCTCAACTGGAATGCCATCATCTCCACTAGCTTTGTTCATAGTGATGCTTTCTAAGGCCCACTTGATATCTCATTCCAGGATGTCTAGCTCTAGGTGAGTGATCACATCATTGTGATTATCTGGGTCATGAAGATCTTTATTGTATAGTTCTTCTGTGTATTCTTGCCACCTTTTCTTAATATCTTCTGCTTCCATTAGGTCTATACCATTTCTGTACCTTATTGTGCCTGTCTTTGCATGAAATATTCTCTTGGTGTCTCTAATTTTCTTGAAGAGGTCTCTAGTCTTTCCTATTCATTTTTTTGCTCCATTTATTTGCACTGATCACTGAGGAAGACGTTCTTATCTCTCCTTGCATTTCTTCAGAACTCTGTATTCAAATGGGTATATCTTCCCTTTTCTCCTTTGCTTTTTGCTTCTCTTCTTCATAGTTATTTGTATTGCTTTCTCAGACAGCTGTTTTTGCTTTTCTGCATTTCTTTTTCTTGGGGGATGGTCTTGATCCCTGCCTCCTGTACAATGTCATGAACCTCTGTCCATAGTTCTTTGGGCACTCTATCAGATCTAATCCCTTGAATCCATTTCTCACTTCCACTGTATAATCGTAGGGATTTGATTTCGGTCATATCTGAAAGGTCTATTGGTTTTTCCCTGTTTTCTTCAGTTTAAGTCTGAATTTTGCAATAAGGAGTTCATGATCTGAACCACAGTCAGCTCCTGATCTTGTTTTTGCTGACTGTATAGAGCTTCTCCATCTTTAGCTGCAAAGAATATAATCAATCTGACTTTGGTATTGACCATCTGGTGATGTCCATGTGTACAGTCTTCTTTTGTGTTGTTGGAAAAGGGCCAGAATAATCCGTTCTATAAGGCGGTGAGTTCTTTGAACAGCCCCTCCCCCTATCCTCATGCAGGTGCTGCCAGATGGCAGGCTGTGTGGTGATGCTGCTTATTTTTCTCTGCCTCCTGTCCTGTTAGATAAGTGCCATCACCCCCTGTATAGCACAGCCCCATGAACCATGCCAGGGGATCTTCCCTGGCCTTTTGCTGGAACTTGGTAGCTGTTAGCAGTAGGCTCAATGGGAGGCCATGTTCTCCTTAAGAACGTTTCCTGAACTGGGGGCTGCTGGCTGGCATTGTTTTGTTATGTTTTTGGTCTCCTTTGTTTTAGGAGTTGTACTGAAGGAGGTGTTTTGTCCATTTCACGGTCAATTACTGCAGCATTCTTCTTTTGCTCTCCTCACTTTCTCAGGGATTTGATCTTAGCATCCCCATCAGGCTTTGTTAGGGCTTCCCAAGTGGTTCAGTGGGAAAAGAATAGGCCTACCAATGCAGGAGATGCAGGCTTGATCCCTGGGTGGGAAAGATCTCCTGGAGAAGGAAATGACAACCTACTCCAGTATTCTTGCCTGGGGAATCCCACGGACAGAGGTGCCTGGCAAGATACAGTCCATGGGGTCCCAAAAGAGTCGGACATGACAGAGCACCCACATAGGCGTGCATTGTTAGGAGCATTCAGACCTTAATTCCCCACAGCTTGTGCCCTCCTAATTTCACAAGAAGAGTTGCCAAGGCCTCCAAATTATTACCTGGCTTTTCCACCTCCTCTGCCAGCCCTGAAGCTAGCAGAGCCAGGGACATTGCACATTCTTTTGTATCCTCAGCTCTTCTTCCAATTTTGTAAGCTGTGCTTCAGCCTTCAGCTGGGCATCGGGGCTCAGCTCTGCCCACAGTAGAGATCAGCCCGCTGCGGCAGCTCTTTATTTCCCTCTTGGCTGCAGTGGGCCCTGCGCAGTTCCTCAGACATTTCCGGGCATTCTCAGACTCACTCGGTGGCCCACAACCATCTAACATAAGGGCCACCCTTGTCTACATAGAAGTCAGTGGCCAACTCAACTCCCCTGCCCGCCACATCCCCAGGAGGCCTCTTTCTCATTTCTCTGGTGCCCTGGCTGCCTCACTAACTGTTGATTAACAACCTAGAAATATCCTGGGTGAAATCTGAAACTTGCCCCATACATGGAGGGCAGGAAAATCTGAAGAAAGAGATCACTCAAAATCAGTAGGTAGCAGGATTAACAAGCCAGGAAATTTATATAAGACAGTAGTCTCCTCTGCTGTAAGTATCAATAGATTGCCCCACCCGCCCGTCAAATTTTGAAAGTTTATGTAGAGGCCTTAACTGGATTCAGTCACTTATGCCGTCCAGATGGTCTCAACACCAGACCGCTCTTTCAAGCTTAAGTTCTCTTAAGCTTGGCTCTGGCTGTGGGAAGAGTGGGCCAAAGGTAGATTCCAAGAACAGGAAGGGGCTGCGGAACCTCAGAAGGTTTAGTTTCAGCTCATAGGTCACATCCTCTGCATAACCTCTGCCCACTCTGGGCTCTCATCTAAACAAGGAACTTGGCTTGCTCTGCAGAGATGCTCAGGCTCAAACTGAAGCCAGAGGCAGAGGTGCAAATGCTGGTGAGGGAGACAGTAGGTGTGTACATGTTTGTGGTCTGTGTGTGTGCTTAGTCTTGTCCAACTCTTTGTGACCCTATGGTCAGACTGTAGCCCACCAAGTTCCTCCGTCCATGGGGTTTTCCCAGCAAGGATATGGAGTGGGTTGCATTTCCTCCTCCAGGAGATCTTCCTGACCTAGGGACGGAGCCACCATCTCTTGCCTCTCCTGCATTAGCTGCGCCGCCAGAGAAGCCCTGTTTGAGGTCTGGAGCCTCACGAACTTCAGCTTCCATACTCTTCCTCTGATTCCTCTTCTCAGAGGCCTTCTAAAGGTCCTTGCTAAGTTGTTTGGATATTTTTGCTTCTCTTTCTTTCGCTTGGTAACTGTTAGGGACTGTATATTGAGTACTCTCATAGACTATCTTGCACAAAGGAATACGCACAGAAATGAGAACAGCAGACTTTTCTACTTAATCTTTTTGAGGAAATTCTGAGATTGAAAGCTAAGGTACTTAAAGGCAGGAGATGGTTTAGTTTTCCAGGGATCAGGAAGAGTTCTGGGGTCTTGGACAGCCTGGTTGCTGAAGGAATTGTGAGAAGGTTAATGCCAGGAACTAGGCAGCTTAAAAGTTAGCACAGCTGATGATAGGTTTACTTGGAGATTTGGAGAATGAAAGAGTCTGTGTAAATCAGTTGTGGATGAGGTGAAAGATGCTTCTATTTGAACCATGTGGTAGTGATTCACCACTTCTTACCAAATCAAGTTCATGTTTTTTTTGTGGGGGCAATTTTTACTTAAGTTTTTTTCCAGCTTTATTGAGGTGTAATTGACAATTAAAATTTGTATATATTTAATGTGTACAACTTGATGTGATACACATATACACTGTGAAAGAATCACTGCAATCAAGTTAATTAACATATCCATCATCTCATGTAGTTACCTTTTTTTTTTTCTGGTGAGAGTATTTAAGATCTACTCTCTTAGCAAATATCAAGAATTCAGTACAGAACTGTTAATAGAGTCACATTGTTGTACATCAGGTCTCCAGAACTTATTCATCATGCACAACTGAAACTTTGTAACCCCAGATCAACATTTCCCCATTCCTCACTCCCCTCAGCCCCCATAAACATCATTATACCCTATGCTCCTTTGAGTTTGAGTATTTTATATTCCACATATAAGCAAGATCATACAGAATTTGTCTTTCTGTGTCTGGTTTATTTCACTTAACATCGTGTCATCCAGGTTCATCCATGTTGTTGCAGGTGGCAAGATTTCCTTTTATATAGTTTATTCATAATACAATATAATTACACAATATTCCTTTGTATGAAAATATAGGCTACATTTTTTTATCCACTCATCTGTTAATGAAACTTAGGTTGTTTCCACATTTTGGCTGTGGTGATAATGCTGTAATGAACATGAAAAGTGCAGATACTTTTTCAAGATACTGATTTCATTTATTTGGATATATCTCAGTGCTGGGCTTCCTGGATCATATGGTAGTTCTCTTAATTCTTTGAGAAACCTCTATATTGTTTTGTTTAATGGATGTATCAATTCACATCCTTGCTAATGGTGCAGGGGTTTCCATTTTTCCATATGCTCTCCAGTTCTTGTTATATTTTATCTTTCTGGTAATAACCATTCTAATGAGTTTGAGGTGATATCTCATTGTGGTTTTGATTGCATTTCTCTGGTATTTAGTGAAGTCGAGTGCCTTTTCATATCTGTTGGTCATATGTACGTCTTCTGAGAAGTATTCTGGTCCTTTGTCCGTTTTAAAAAAATTGAAGTATAATTGCTACAGTGTTATACAAGTTACAGGTATATAATATAGTGATTCATAAGTTTTAAAGGTTACACTTCATTTAAAGTTATTATAAAATGCTGGTCACATTCCGCATGTTGTATAATAATATCATTGTAGCTTATTTTATACTCAATAGTTTGTCCATCTTTTTTTTTTGCTTTGAGATATATGAATTCCTTATATGTTATAGATATTAACCCCTTATCAGATATATGATTTTTAATCATTTCCTTCCATTCTGTAAGTTGACTTTTCACTCATTTGGTCAGTTCCTTTGCTGTACAGAAGTGCTTTTTAATTAAATCCCATTTATCTATCTTTATTTTCGTTACTTGGGTTTTTGGTGCCATGTCCAGGAACTTATTTCCCCAACCAAGGTCAAACATTTCCCCCCTGATTTCTTCTATGAGTTTTATGGTTTCATGTCTTGCTTTAAAGTCTTTAATCCATTTTAGGTTGGTTTAAAGAGTCTATTATAAGATAAAAACCAAATAAATTTTTTTGCATGTGGATATACAGTTTTTCTAGCACTGTTTATTGAAGAGACTATCCTTTCCTCATAGTGTGTTCTTGAGACCCTTGTTGACAATCAGTTGACTGTAAGGTTTATTTCTGAGCTTTCTATTTTATTCCATTGGTCTATACATGTGTTTGTTTTTCTGCCAGAGCCGTACTCTTTCAATTGCTGTAGCTTTGCAAAATATTTCAAAATGGCTCCAGCTTTGCTTTCTTGCCTAAAGATGCTTTGACCCTGTGGGGTCTTTTATGGTTCCATACATATTTTAGGAATTTTTTCTATTTCTATAGAGAATGAGATTGGAGTTTTAATGGGGATTGCATTGACTCTGTGAATCACTTTGGGTAATGGACCATTTTTTACAATATCAATTTTTCCAGTGCAATAACGGAGCATGTCTTTATACTTATCTGTGTTTCTTTATTTTCCTTCATCAGTGCTTTGTCAAGTTCAAATTCTTAACCTAGATTTTAAGTCCTCTGTGGCTTGGTCTTTGACCTCTCTAGCTTGTTTTCCTACTATTCTCTAATTGGCTACCTGTGCTTTGGCTAACTGAACTGCCCCCTGATTACATTTTCTCAGCTCAATGCTTTTTCTTATGCTAGAGGAAAATCTCTATGGGGAAGCCTTTTTCTACTCTCATTCACATCTTCATATTTATCTGTCTTTCATGCTCTATCCCTTTGCCTCTATGAGATCCTATCCTAACATATCCTCAGAAAAAGTGATCTCCTATTTTTTTTAATTTACTGCATGTAATTTAAATCTTTCAAGCATGAATGACCATTTTATTTTTATGTCCTTTTTCATAATGGGTCTAGGCTTATAAAAACAATGACCATATCCTCACCATCTTTGTATCCCTTACAGTGTCTTGCAGCAAAATCTCAAGAAATATTTGGTTAACAAATGTGTACTCTCAAAACTTGAAATGGAATTTTGGATAATTTTAGCAATTACCTTAAATTCTCAATTATTTTCATCTGCTAAAACTGATTCTCATCTTCTGGTGTCTTTTCCCCACCAGTTCCTTCCCACCTAGGATGCTTGGAGCTGACTCTGAGCATTTTTTCTTATCTCTGTGTCTAGCTGATTTCTATATCTTGTTAATTTTTCATTTAATGGAGTCTGTCTTTATCTGATGTTTTCTAGCAATTTGCTTAATGATCCTCTTGACTGTAGGCTTTCACTTTCGAGTCTCCTTTTCCACCAAGACATAAAACCAGACTTACTCTTCTAATGAGAAATGGTAATAATAGCTAATATTTTTGAGCACTTGAAGTACTAGACATTGCATCAACATAGTATGTCCCATTTTAATTTTCAGTGAGATAATGTTATGGATTGAATGTTTGTCCCTTCTAAATTCATATATTCTATCCCCAATGTGACTTTATTTGGATATAGAGCCTTTAAGGAGGTAATTAAGGTTAAATGTAGTCTTAAGGGTTCCAGAGCCTTGATCTGGTAGCGTTAGTGTCTATAAGAAGAAACATTAACTTATGTCATGGC
This sequence comes from Madoqua kirkii, assembly GCA_006408675.1. Taxonomy (NCBI): domain Eukaryota; kingdom Metazoa; phylum Chordata; class Mammalia; order Artiodactyla; family Bovidae; genus Madoqua; species Madoqua kirkii. The sequence goes on along the minus strand of SJYC01130406.1, from coordinate 3,018 downwards.
TACAGTCTGATCATCATGTAGCTAACTTCTCCACCTAGTAGGGGTTTCAGTAGCTATAAGAAAACTCATAGGTCATGGCTCAGAATATTCTATAGTCCTTGAGGAGGAACTAGAAGCCCTTGACTTTGCTGAGGGTCTCCCACAACTGCTGAAAGGGGACAGGTCTCTGTACCTCATTGGAGGACAGAACCAGGATCCCAAGGATTTGTCATCAAAAACCTTCATCATAGGCTTCACAGAGATCAAGCCCTGAGCCTTTGGTGTGAGAGCACAGACTCTAAGACCCAAGACTACCAGAGAACTAACCCTAAGCTAAGCTAAGTCGCTTCAGTCATGTCTGATTCTGTGCGACCCCATAGGCGGCAGCCCACCAGGCTCCCCCGTCCCTGGGATTCTCCAGGCAAGAACACTGGAGTGGGTTGCCATTTCCTTCTCCAGTGCATGAAAGTGAAAAATGAAAGTACAGTCGCTCAGTCGTATCCGACTGTTCATGACCCCATAGACTGTAGCCCACCAGGCTCCTCCATCCATGGGATTTTCCAGGCAAGAGTACTGGAGTGGGGTGCCATTGCCTTCTCCAGAGAACTAACCCTAGGGGTATCAAACAGAACTCACACAAAGAAAACCACTGGAATGCAAGACCCAACATCACCCAGCCACCAGTAGCACCCTGTGCAGGATGCCTCATCTAAACAACAAATAAAACAAAAATACAAATGTAATCATCAGCAGACAGGATTACCACCTTACTCAGCATTGCCTGTCAGAGGAAAAACAAACAAACAGAAAATGAAAACTCAGCACAAATCTCACTTTATACGAAACTTAGACAAACCACTGGACCAACCTTACAAGGGCAGAAACCAAAAAGAAGAAAGAATTCAACTTTGAAGCCTGGGAAAAGGAGACCTCAAATACAATAAAGTTAAAAAATAATAATGAAAAGGCAGAGAAATACAACACAAATGAAGGCAAAAACTAAAAACACAGAAGTCCAAATAAATGAAAAAAGAATTATATAAATTCACAGATTTAGAAGATCTTTAACATGAAATTTCAGAACAAGTAAAACTATATTATTGTGAAAAATATCAGGACATTGGATGCATCAGAAGGAATGAGGGCAGAGATGCCTAGGTAGGTAGAGGCATGAAAAAATATTTTTGGGAAATGATGACATGTCAGTCTTGCGCCACCTAGATATTGATGCTTGTTTCAATTGATGCTTGTTTGGACAAATGCACACATTGTCCAAACTCAGAAAATAAAGACATAAGATCTGGGTTTTCCATAGTATGTAAAGTGTATTTAAATTAAAAATTTCTAAATAAATATTTAGCTAATGATATATAGACTTCCCAGGTGGCCCAGTGGTAAATTTGCCCAGAAATATTAAATACTTAGATATAAACATCACACAATAATTATAAGATCTATATGAAGACAACTATAAGACTCAGATGAACAAAATCAAAGAACTAAATAAGTGGAGAGATAGTCCATGTTCATGGATATAAAGGTTCGATATTGTCACAATGCCAACTGTTCCCAATTTGATCCATTCAGTTCAGTTCGGTTCAGTCACTCAGTCGATAGATCCAATGCAATCCCAGTTAAAATCTCAGAGTCAAAATCTCTTATTTGTTTAGATATTGATAACTGATTCTAAAGCTTATTTTCAGAGGCAAAAGTCATGCAAAATGTATGCAATATTGAAAAAAATAATATGGGAAGACTGACACTAATGGACTTGCTGCTGCTAAGTGGCTTCAGTTGTGTCCAACTCTGTGTGACCCCATAGACTGCATCCCACTAGGCTCCTCTGTCCCTGGGATTCTCCAGGCAAGAATACTGGAGTGGGTTGCCATTTCCTTCAATGCATGAAAGTGAAAAGTGAAAGTGAAGTCGCTCAGTCATCCCACTAGGCTCCTCTGTCCCTGGGATTCTCCAGGCAAGAATACTGGAGTGGGTTGCCATTTCCTTCAATGCATGAAAGTGAAAAGTGAAAGTGAAGTTGCTCAGTCATGCCCGACTCTTAGCAACCCCATGGACTACAGCCTACCAGGCTCCTCTGACCATGGGATTTTCCAGGCAAGAGTACTGAAGTGGGTTGCCATTGCCTTCTCCACTAATGGACTTAGGACTTACTATAAGTCTATAGTAATCAATAATGTATTGGTGGAACAATACAAAAAGCTCAGTGTGGAACAGAGTAGAGTCCAGAGGAGACCCAGGATAATTTAATCAACTGATCTTTGATGGAAGAGTAATGACAACACAATGAAACAAAGGTATCCTTTTCAACAGATGGTGCTGGAACAACTGGACATCCCACAAATTTAAAGAAAGAAAAAAAGAAGATGGATCTAGACACAAACTTTAAGCCCTTGGCAAAATTAACCCAAAACGAATCACAGGCTTAAATGTTAAAGGAACTGTACATCTCCTGAAAGACAACAAAGGAGAAAATATAAATGACCTTGAGTATGGAAATGAGTTTTAAAATAAAGGTAGGATGCATGAAAAAATAATTGGTAGGCTGAACTTGATTAATATTAAAAATGTCTTCTCTGTGAAAGACAATGTCAAGAGAACAAGCTACAGTCAGGAAGAAAATATTTTCAAATAGTACAACTGACACTTACTCAAAACATACAATGAACCAGCAAAATTCAATGATAAGAAAACTAATAACACAATTTAATAAATGGGTAAAAAAAACCTGAGTAGACACCTACACCAGAGAAAATATACAGATGGCAAATAAATATAAAAGTATGTTAAATGTCATAAATGTCTTTAATGAATGACAACCTACAACCTCATTGAGATACAACTATATGTATATCAGACTGGTTAAAATTTTAAAAAAAAATTGACCATAGCAAACAGTAATAAGAATATGGAACAGCTATCATTGCTGGTGAGACTTTAAAATGGTGCAGCTACTTTGGAAGACAGTATAACACTTTCTTATAAAACTGATCATATTCTTCCACATAATTGAGTAATCAAACT
>SJYC01130405.1:0-10278 GCA_006408675.1 Madoqua kirkii | reverse complement strand
GGCTGTGGTCCTGGTGTGATTAGATTGACTAGTTTTCTGTGAGTATGGTTTCAGTGTGTCTGCCCTCTGATGCCCTCTTGCAACACCTACCATCTCTCTTGGGCTTCTCTTACCTTGGGTGTGGGGTATCTCTTCATGCCCAAGGTAAGAGAAACTCTTTGCCACCCAGTGGATTATATAGTCCATGAAATTCTGTACTCCAGAATACTGGAGTGGATAGCCAGTTCCCTGCTCCAGGGGATCTTCCAACCCAGGGATCAAACCCAGGTCTCCTGCACTGCAGGTGGATTTAACCAACTGAGCCACCAAGGAAGCCCAGGAATATTGGAGTGGGTTGCCTTTCCCTTCTCCCGTGGATCTTCCCAACCCAGGAAGTCTGCATTGCAGGTGGATTCTTTACTGGCTGAGCTACCAAGGTTCAGTGTGGATGATATACTGAAGTCAGGGGCAACTGGGATAATGGGGGTCCATCAGGAACAATAAGAACTCATGAAAAATTAGAAAAAGCCAATTACCAAGGAAGTGGGGTGGAGAAATTTGTGATTTTGAGCTAGAATAATAATAATAATAAAGCTTGAAAGTGTTATTAGCTCAGTTTTGTTTGACTCTTTGCGACCCCATGGACTATAGTTTTGAGTGGGTTGCCTTTCCCTTCTCCCGTGGATCTTCCCAACCCAGGAAGTCTGCATTGCAGGTGGATTCTTTACTGGCTGAGCTACCAAGGTTCAGTGTGGATGATATACTGAAGTCAGGGGCAACTGGGATAATGGGGGTCCATCAGGAACAATAAGAACTCATGAAAAATTAGAAAAAGCCAATTACCAAGGAAGTGGGGTGGAGAAATTTGTGATTTTGAGCTAGAATAATAATAATAATAAAGCTTGAAAGTGTTATTAGCTCAGTTTTGTTTGACTCTTTGCGACCCCATGGACTATAGTTTACCAGGTTCCTCTGTCCATGGAATTCTCCAGGTAAGAATACTGGAGTGGGTTGCCATTCCCTTCTCCTGGGTCAGGGATGGAGACTGAGGGATGGGACCTGGGGTCTTCTGCATTGCAGGCAGATTCTTTACTGTATGAGCCAATTTTGAGCTTGAATAGGAAGAAACAAAAACAAAAAATGCCTAATTGGAACGTATACAGGTAAAGACATGTTTCTATTTTAAAAAAATTGAGAATTCTGGTAAAACATGAGCATATTTAGTTTGAAAATCTTATTATTTGGAACACAGCTCATTAAAGACCTCAAATACTTGGTGTTTCTATGCTAAACATTTATGAGAAAGGCAAATGACAAGGACACAACCTGAAAGCAATTTTATCTTTGAGGAAGCAGTTCCTACATTTTGTCCTGGGATCATATTGAAAGGTTGTTGCTGCACCATGAAAGACACTGGGATTCTTGGCCTCTGGAGGAGAAGAATTTAATCCGGGGCCAGAGATGAGGCTTGATTGCTCAGAGCTTTTGTGTAATAAAGTTTTATTAAAGTACAAAAGATACAGAGAAAGCTTCTGACATAGACATCAGAAGGGGGCAGAAAGAGTGCCTCCTTGCTAGTGTTAGCAATGGAGTTATATACTTTTAATTAGTTATTAATCAAAAGAATGTCTAGAGGTTGTAAAGATCTTACTAGACTCACTCCCATAATTTACATTTTAAGATAACAGGATTAGCCAGAAGGTATTTTCCAGAAACTGTCCTCAAGCAGAATGCATTATTGTTATATAATCCTAAGGAATGTAGGGAAAGAAAAAGTTTGTCCTTTCCTCCTCTTTGGGAATTCCAGACCCCCCTGTCCTTCGGGACTCCCGGACTTCTTATCAGCCTGCCTAGGAATTGACTCTCTCAGTATCAGTTCAGTTTCATCCATCTTCTGTGTCACATTCCTGCCTCTTCTTGCCTCTAAACATCTATTTTCTGGTTGTCCAGATTCACAGGCACAGACGGTAATAGCCCCTCCTTCCTTCCTGCCCCTGAGAAGGTGCTCTGGGCTACAACAGGTATAACTGTGGGAGCCTTAGGATAATTGCTGTGCTGGTCTGCTACCCCGTCTGGCTAGAGTTTCAACTCTTTCTGGACAGGGCCTGTTTTTTGCTCCTTTATCTCTCAGAGGCAAGATGCTGAGACTTAGAGTCCTTACTGTATGTTAGACACTGTCCTGGCAATTAAAATACATGCTCAGTTTAAGGCTCTCTGTACCCATATAGGGCTTTCCTGGTGGCTCAGCTGGTAAAGAATCCGCCTGCAATGCTGCAGACCTAGGTTCAGTCTCTGGGTTGGGAAGATCCCCTAGAGAAGGGAATAGCTACCCACTCCAGTATTCTGGCCTGGAGAATTCCAAGAACTGTATAGTCTATGAGGTTGCAAAGAGTCAGACATGACTCAGTGACTTTCACTTACTTATATCCATAAAAGGACTGTTATCATTGTTCCATAGGTTAGGAGACTGAGACCCAGATCTCATAATGAGAAAGCCAATGCTTTTTACATTATTTCATGTTACTGTACTACTTCCCTGGTGGCTTAGATGGTAACGAATCTACCTGCAATGCAGCAGACCCAGGTTGATCCTTGGGTGGGGAAGATCTCCTGGAGAAGGGAATGGTACCCCACTCCAGCATTCCTGCCTGGAGAATTCTATGGACAGAGCAGCCTGGTGGGCTACAGTCCATGGAATCACAAAGAGTCGGCTACAACTGAACGACTAACATCCTACTGTCTACCCCACTTCCAGGCATATAGTCAGATGCTCTCTGTAGGTGTGTAATTAGCATTTAAACTGAGGTAGATTTTCTTATCATTAGGCAGCCCTCTGTCATACTTGCTAGTGGACAGGGATTCCGTTGTCCCCAGAGTATAGAGATTGTGCTGTGTTTTAGCTTTCTTCTGGGTTAAATGCATATTGTGTCTTAGTACAGAAATTTCTCTTTGCTGCCACTTGTCTTTATGGGATAATGTGACTCAGGGGACTAACACTGGTTACAAATGTAACCAGCATGTCCTTGGCTTCTCCTGTGTTAAGTCCACATATGTCACATTTACAATAAGACCACAAATTTCCCTGCTGTTTGAGTATCTACTTTCCTGTTAGCAGGGAATTCAGTCTTTTCCTAGGATCCAAGGAGTCCCTGTTGGGCAAGGTAGGTCCCTTTATGGTTACCGTTTGTCAGGAGCCAAGGCAAACTGTACAGCTCTGAGTTAGAAAGGCTTGGGGAAACTGACAGCAAGGTTCCACAAGATGTGGTATACATGATGTGCACAGAAAGGAGTGCTGGGGGCAGGACATTGTGCTGGACACAGTGGGGTTGTTCATTCCAGGAGCAGGACCTGTCTCCTTATTGATTTTCATAGGGGAACAAACTGATTGACTCCAGGGCTTTCCTGGCCAGTTGTCTGGGAAAGCCATTTGGTCTGCTTCTGGGAACCTTGGGACTGGTAACTTACCACTTGGGTAAGTCTGTACCCAGGAAGGTCAAGATCATCATTATCCTCTCATGCTAGGAAGAGGGGAGAACTCCCCACTCCAGCTGATTTATTGTTTAGGCCAGTGATGGTCAATAGAAATATGATGTGAACCATATATGCAATTTTGAGGGTCTTAGTAGCTACAGTAAAAAAAACCCCAAAAACAATAACAAGAAACAGATGAAATGAATTTTTAATAATATATTTTCTTTGAATCACTTTACCCAAAATATCAGGTCAACACGTAATTAATAGAACATTTATTATTGAGACATTTTACATTCTTTAATAGCAGCTCTTTGAAATCAGGTGTGTATTTCACACTTACAGAATCTCTTAATTCAGATGCTAAATTTTCTTTGGACATACTTGATCAGTGTTTAGTTTTCATAAAATTTACAGTTAAAAAGTAGATTTGCATACCTCAGTTATTCCAAATATATTTCCAAGTTTCCCAAAATTCAAATTGTGTCCATTTTTAAACTTAACTTTAAAAAGTTTAAATTAAAATTAGTTATTTGGTTGCATTAGGCACATTCCAGGGCTTGATAGTCCTATATGACCAGCGCTACTGTATTGGACACAGCGGAACTCCTGGGGTCACTTTGGGGTAATCACAGGTGTGCATAATGCAAATGTTACTAGGGAATACAAAGCCTTTAAAAACAAATATAAGAATAAAGCAGAGAAGTGATGCAAACACACTCCATAGATACTGTGGGTTCAATTCTGGACCACTGCAGGAAAGTGAGTATTGCAATAAAGTGAGTTACACAAATTTTTTGCTTTTCCAGTGCAGACAAAAGTTACCTTTATACTGTAGTCTGTAATAGCATTATATAAACAAAATACCCTTAATTGAAAAAATACTTTTTGTTAAAAAATGGTAACTGTCATTTGAACCTTCAGTGAGTCAGCTTTTTGCAATAGTCACATAAAAATCACTCACTAATCACAGACCACCATAAAAATATCACAGTGTTGCTCCTGCTGCTGCTGCTAAGTTGCTTCAATTGTGTCCAACTTTGTGCAACCCCATAGACAGCAGTCCACCAGGCTCCACTGTCCCTGGGATTCTGGGGTGGGTTGCCATTGCATTCTCCAGTGCATGAAAGTGAAAAGTGAAAGTGAAGTCATTCAGTCGTGTCCAACTCTTCGCAACTCCATGGACTGTAGCCTAGCAGGCTCCTCTGTCCGTGGAATTTTCCAGGCAAGAGTACTGGGGTGGGTTGCCATTGCCTTCTCTGCACAATATTAGAAAGTATGAAATATTTTGAATTACTGAAATGTGACATGTAGAAACAAAGTGTGCAAATGCTTTGGAAAAATGGTGCTGATAGACTTGCTCAATACAAGGTTGCCACAAACCTTCAATTATTAAAAATCACAGTATCTATAAAGTGCAATAAAGTGAAGTACAATAAAATGAGGTGCCCTATGTATCAACTCCCACCTCTGGAGTATAGCTGTCTGGGTTTGACCTTGAGCTTTCCCACTTTCTAGCTCTAAGGAATTACTTCATCTCCTGGTCCTCAGGTTACTTATCTATAAAAGGACATGATAACATTTCCTCTCTCAGCATTGCAGTGAGGACTAAAGAGGGCAATGCTTAGCTAACTGTGAGTTGTCAATAAAAGCATTAATGCTTTAGTGTTTAAAACTCAGTTCATATTTCATTGTCTTATTTGCTCCTTACTGAAAACTCATTCAGTTCTGTTCAGTTCAGTTGCTCAGTAGTGTCCAACTCTTTGCGACCCATGAATCACAGCACGCCAGGCCTCCCTGTCCATCACCAACTCCTGGAGTCCACCCAGACTCACGTTCATCAAGTCCGTGATGCCATCCAGCCATCTCATCCTCTGTCGTCCCCTCCTCCTCCTGCCCCCAATCCCTCCCAGCATCAAAGTCTTTTCCAATGAGTCAACTCTTCCCATGAGGTGGCCAAAGTACTGGAGCTTCAGCTTTAGCAGCATTCCTTCCAAAGAAATCCCAGGGCTGATCTCCTTCAGAATGGACTAGTTGGATCTCCTTGCAGTCCAAGGGACTCTCAAGAGTCTTCTCCAACACCACAGTTCAAAAGCATCAATTCTTTGGCTCTCAGCCTTCTTCACAGTCCATTCACACATCCATACATGACCACAGGAAAAACCATAGCCTTGACTAGACGGACCTTCGTCGGCAAAGTCATGTCTCTGCTTTTGAATATACACTCTAGGTTGCTCATAACTTTTCTTCCAAGGAGTAAGCGTCTTTTAATGTCATGGCTACAATCACCATCTGCAGTGATTTTTAGGTAGGGAAAAAATGTTTATCCCTCATTGCAACACAGCTAGGACTGACACCCAGTTTTTCAAAGTCAAAACCCATTTTGCTTTCTGTATCATGATTACAGCCATTGACAGCTAACCTCAACCGAGCAGTACCCGTGAGAAGTACTCTTCTTAGGGTTTTACATCTGGCAGCTGTCCTACACCATTTCCTCTTCTGGTTTTAAGAAATAACTTGATACATCTATTCATATCTGTAAAGCTAGTGAACAAGACTTAGAGACTGTCTTGTTATCAATGTCAAGGGTTTAGTCTTTCCATTTCTCAATGAATATTTGCCTTTCCGTTTCCCTAAACACTTTTTTAAGAAAAAAGTTAAAGTCTTGACTGTTAATATATATTAGTTCTGTACATTGCCTTGGATCGATAGACGATCGCAACAGAAGAGCATATCCAACATTTAATTTTCAAGTGTCCATACCATTTATTAAATAATGTACATGGAGAATAATTTTAATCTCCTATTTCATGCAATCTTAGTGTTTCTGGCTTCTTTTCATTGAGGCACATGCAGGCTGTGCTTACGTTTATAACTTTAGGACTGCTCTTTGGGTCTGTTTTCTGTTTTTTCCCTCCCTTTGATAACTTGTCAAAAATAGGTGCTTGCCCCAGGTGTGTCATTACATTCCATTACATCTTGACAATCTACTGCTTGTCAAGGCTGCACAATAGTCCTTTGTATCCGTGTCCCGAGAGCCCAGGAACTGCTGAGTAGATCAGGCAACTTTGTGAAATATCTGATTGAACTCGGACTCCATCACCCCATCTCAGTGAATCAAGCCACTGTAAATCAAAGCTTTGCTCTGCCAGTGGTCTCTCAGCTTTCAATACATTTTGATTTAAAGGACTTTGCTCTGTGATCATCTCATATTTTATAGGATGATATCCTGTGAGTACAGGGAAAGAATGAAACAAAACAATCAGAGGAGAAAGTTATGAGAAAAGGACAAGCAAGGGAGATAGGGATAACTCACAGGTGGTATCAGTTTATTTTTAAAGGCTGGTAAAACACCATAATTGGTACTCTGGGTAATAGTTACTTCTGTGACCTTCTGAACTGTGTGTCCCAGGAATGTTTGGAGGTAGTCATAAAAATTTTTATGCCACAAAGGATTCTGCAAATAAAGTGTTTCTACTGTTTTCTGTCTCTGCAACAGCAATTATCTGTGATGCAAGTTTCAGAATATATAATTTTTTTTATTGTAAACAGGCAAAGAAAAAAGCTGATACCAATTGGCCTTTCTCTGCAGAATGATACAAAATAATAATATTTTTACAGATTTTTCCCTTATCATTAAGGAACATATACTTATTGTATAATATTAAGGAAAAGGTAATAAAATCACCCATAACTGTCTTCACTAAAGTAGCAAAGGGTATAAATATCTTTAGGGCTCATGATACACACTGCCAAATCGCTTTCTAGAGAGGATTTAAAGTTTATCCAATCTTCTGTTCCATCAGAAGCATATAGAAACAAACAAACATACTAGCATGTAGATACCAAGGTACACACGGTTCTCTTCAGAGGAGTCACGTGGAAACCTCTTCTTATTTCAGTGTGGTTGCTTTGTGCCTGTCATTACCTCAGAGATGTGCAGGGACGCAGAGTAACATTACAGCGGAAGGTTTTCTGTAGTCACCAATTTGGGTTCTTAGTAACATCTGGCTGTTTTCAAAAACTGCAACATCTGATTTCAAGTAAAGATTGGCCACTCTTGAAGATATAAAAAAGTATGAATTATCAGTTCTGAGGCTGTACCTTGGGTTTCCCTGGTGGCTCAGATAGTACAGAATTTGCCTGTAATGCAGGAGACCCGGGTTTGATCCCTGGGTTGGGAAGATCCCCTAAAGAAGGAAATGGCAACCCTCTCCAGTATTCTTGCCTGGAGAATCCCCAAAGACAGAGGAGCCTGGTGGGCTACAGTCCATGGGTTCTCAAAGAGTCTGACATGACTAAGCGACTAACACTTTGTTCGCAAGTAACAAACAGCATTTGTGACTTACTTTTCCTTCTTCAAGAACCCTGTCCCTGCTTAACGCTGTTGTGGTCATCAACGCAAGGCTCCAGAAAGACTGGCAGTGAGGAGGAGGACAGGGACTGAGTGGCGTGTGCTGTCCATAGCCATTCTCCCAGCACTTCATAAGTAGCTCTGCTAACTTGGTTAATTTGATGCAGAGAACAAGTGTAGATCTGCGCATGGGGGAATTAGCATAGTGCATTTACAATAAGGTAATTCTATTAAAAGAAGCAATTTGGTTTTTCTGTGGAATGTATTTTACTTGAAAGGAAGGAGGGAAAGGAGAAGAGCACAGAGAATGCACACTGAAGCAAAATGTTAGTAATTGGGGAAATCTGTGTGAAGGGTGTATGTTATATTGTACTATTCTTTTTAAAATTTTTATTGATGTATAGTTACTTTACAATGTTGTGTTCGTTTTTGCTGTGCAGCAAAGTGAATCAGGTATATGTATACATAAATCCACTCTTTTTTGGAGTTCCTTCACATTTAGGTCACCACAGATCATTGAGTAGAGTTCCCTGTGCTATACAATAAGTTCTCATTAGTTATCTATGTTATACATAGTATAAAGCCCAATCTGCCAATTCATCCCACCTGTTCCCAGCTTGGTAGCTATAAGTTTGTTCTCTACATCTGTGACTCTTATTTCTGCCTTGCAAGTAGGTTCATCTGTACCATTTTTCTAGATGCCACATATAAACAATATTATATTTGTTTTCTTTCTGACTTCATTCTGTATGACAGTCTTAAGGTCCATCCATGTCTCTGCAAATGGCACAATTTTGTTCCTTTTTATGGCTGAGTAAATATTGTACTATTCTCACCACTTTCCCTAGGTTTGAAAAGTTTGAACAGAAAAGCTGAGGAAAACGTCTATAGGGGAGGAAATATAACTTCCTTCTTCTCTTCTACAGTATTGACTCAGATCCACCTGTAATAAAAAGGTTAGCAGGGGAAAACCAAATTTAACTTGCATCTGTGCATGCTGGAGCCTCACAAAGATATGAGACTCAAAGAAGTGACCAAAGCAGGAAGCTTTTATACCTTTTAGGCTAAGGAACGATAAATTTGTTTAGAATTGACAAGACTGAAGGGTTTGGGCTGGGGTTAGTAAATGGTGAGGTAACAGGGTTTGTTTAATACTGCCTTCTTGGATCTGATTTCCGACTCTGGAGATAAGGATGTCTTAGGATGTCTTTCACCTCCTGGTACAGAGAGGGTATCTTTCATATATGGGAAATTTATTTCTGACTTTCGGGAGAACAAAGAAAGTTCAGAATGTTCTTCTTGCATTTGGCAGTTTCTCGAGTACCTTTAATTCAAACTAATAAACACGCCAATGTAGCATATATCAGGGTCATATATTCTGAACCTTACACATACAAACAATACCAAAATGCCCTGAAGGATGATGAAGGGATGGTTGAGAATGATCAAGTACTTGACATTAAGGAATATGAGGGTCAGAATACAAAGGATTTTCATGTGATCATAGGCGGCCTTCTTTGGGATTTTTCCTTTTGGCGATGGGACTTCTGAACTATTTCTTATAGAAGAATATGAAGTGGCAGTCTCCCCAATACGTCCTATGTACAGAATTAATCACCCTAATGTAGACAAGCTGGGAAGAATCTGTTGAGGTATTTTGAAAGATAAGTTGCCCCTAGCTCTGGAGATCAGCAGAGTTCTGCTTCTCATCTAGATGCGTGTCAGCAAATGTTGGAGGGACACAGGAGAAATATAGGAGAAGACACAGGAAACCATTGATGTATTCAGAGCATGGACTAGTTATACAATTAATAATATTTGAGTTGGTCTGATCATCAAGTGTATACCACTTCTTTTCAGCCATTATGTGTTTCTTTTGTTTCACTTCATGTTTTTGAAAACTTACAGGATAAATCCTAGAGTAAAATGGTAGAGAAAGAACATATATCCTCTTATTACTGAACTTTATGGTTATTTTGGTGTATAATCCTTTGCAGAAATAATTATATTAGGAAATATTTGAGGGCCAGAATTTAAGAGTAGCTACATCATCACGTTCTGTGTTAATCTGGAACTGACAGTAAAATATTTTCCAATATGATAAAGGAGCAAATCTCAGACTTTATTGGGCATATATAAAGTACTCAGGAAGGTGAAGGTGAAGTTGAAGTCGCTCAGTCGTGTCCGACTCTGTGACCCCATGGACTGTAACCTACGAGGCTTCTCTGTCCATAGGATTCTCCAGGCAAGAATACTGGAGTGGATTGCCATTTCCTTCTCCAGGGGATCTTCCCAACCCAGGGATTGAACCCAGGTCTCCCACATTGGAGGCAGACGCTTTAACCTCTGAGCCACTGAGAAGTAGCTCAGAGAGCTTGTTAAAATGCAGATTTTAATGGAGTATATTTGGGGATGAGTTTAAAATTCTGCATTCCTCATGAATTCCCTGGTGATGCTTGTGCTGCTGGTCAATG